>QKQZ01051167.1:0-18951 GCA_003595255.1 Solenopsis fugax
ATCTGCACTCATATGATCAACATTCGTGTATAAAATAAAAGAACGCAGAAAAATAAAGCAAATACAAAATAAAGTGAATAATAAATGTTTGTTATAGCGACTGTATCGAGTATTACAAAATTATACTATATTGTGTGTCATCTACTTATTATAATACTATAATATACATCTATCTTGTATAGACACCTAATCTATTGACAATTATCTCGATATTACGTCGATATTATATCTAAATATTCTAAATATTTTAGTTGTAATCTAGGTCACCAAATACAACTGTGGAGGATAAAAAAAGAGGTTGTACGATTTATTTTACAACTTTTCTCTAAAAATTCGAATGACTATAAGGCTATATAAAATATTATAGGTAAAAAGTAAGATTGATATATTAATAATCTCAGTATTATTATAATAAAATTTATTATTTTATTATATATATATAAATTATTGAGTAATTATAAAACTACTACAAGGTAAACTTATTTATTTATAAATAAGACGAAGATTCGATTCATGAGACACTCCACCTTGCGTAGAGGTCTTGAAAGGAATGTTTGAGAATTTGATCTCTTCTCTCATCCGTAAAAATATATTTGCGAAGTTTATATTACGATACGTTTTGCTTCTGAATAATTTTTAACAATTTTTATAATTTCTTCCGACAATATTTCGAAATTATCAAAATTAGCAACTGGCGAACAGTTCGGTCACTGTTTCTATATAAACGCGCATCTGATTCAAGTAGTAGCTAACCTAACCTAATCAACCCGTCTACCTGTCTTTTGCTGTCTTTCTACCAGCACCAGCCTCTTACAAAGTGATGGACGAAAAATTTTCGTAAGAGGTGCTGATTGTTGTGATCAGCATGTGCAGTTAGATGCAAGTGATGTAACTCCATCAGTGAGTTGTTTAGAATTTTTAAAACAATAAATATTGAAAGAGGAAAAAATCTGCTGAGTGTACTTTATATACTAGCTGAGTCTATGTGTTATAAAAATTTATAGTACTCGACAATGGAAGAAGAGCCAGAAATAATAGAACATTTCTTTGGAGTATATTTACTGTATTGTCTGAATCCAAAATACAAGGGAAGAACCTATATAGGTTACACTGTAGATCCAAGACGCAGGATTAAACAACATAATGCTGGTAAACACCATGGTGGAGCTTCGAAAACTAGTAAAAGAGGACCATGGTAATTACATTTTATCTCTTCTCATTTATCTATCTATATATATATATATAAATTTTATATTATATTTAGGAACATGGTCTTGATTGTCCACGGATTTCCTAACAGTACATCTGCACTTAGAGTAAGTTTTCAACAAATTTCTATTTTTTTTAAAAAGATAAATTGATATTTTTTTGGAACAAATTTATTTTAATAAGTAAACATTCTGTTGTTTTAGTTTGAATGGGCTTGGCAACATCCACATATGAGTAGACGATTGAAACATATACCTAAGAAGAAAGCATCACAGAAGAAATTTGATTTCCATTTGATAGTCTTGTCTGAAATGTTGAAAATTGGACCTTGGTGTCGTCTACCTTTAACAGTACGATGGTTAGACTATGAATTTTCCAAAAATTATTATGGACACATATCTCCACCATTACACATGCCCATATGCTACGGAAAAATTACCAGTTGTAAAGTTAAACAAAGAGCAAAAAAGGACAATATTTTACAAGAATTACACTTGCCAATGGAAAAGTTACCAACGTTCTGTTTTCTTTGCAACTTGAGTATGACGGAGAAAGATTCTATCACTTGTATAAAACCAAAATGCCTTTTAATTGTCCACTTAATCTGTTTAGCGAAAGAATTCTGTAAAGAGATGCTTTTACCTATTGAGGGCACTTGTCCTGCGTGCAAGTCTAATGTTCTTTGGGGAGATCTTATAAGAAAAAAGAATGGCTGTTATCAAGATCTTAAAAAAGTTAGTACTGATTTTTCCAGTGATGACGAAATTTCAGCACTGTATTAAATAACAAATAACCTTACGTAATTGTAAATAATTTTTTATCTTGTACCTTAAATCAGCAATCAAAGTTATATTATCACATATTTATATCATTGAGGAACAACTAAATTGTAATTATATGTACATATATAAGATATTAATTTTTATACTACACATGTATATATGTATATATGCTACGTTTATCTAATATATATTATATTTACAGTTCAATCTGACACATTTCAAATGTTTCCCTATTTCATAAATGATATAATCTCATATATTATAAATTTTCTTATATAAGTTTTCTTCTCCCTCCTTTTTTCTTCCTATAAATTTTTAAAAAATTTTGATAATATTTATATTATTATGTAGATATTGATGTCACGTTCAGCGACGTGAATCAATGTTAATTCTATTGATATGCGAAACAGGAAACGTTAACTGTTACACCAATGATTCCTATTCGGTGGACATTGGTTTAGTGTGTAATTAGCACACGCCATACCGAACCGTTAGTAAAACTTGTACGTGATCAAACAATACTAATCGAAATACTCGAGGTCAAACGACAACGCATTTCCTTTTTTTTTCAGCCATAAACAGTATTGCAGATTAATTTATTTACATACGAATTGAATATCGGCACAATTATATAAAACAATAAATAACGAAAATTAAAGAATAAAAATTTTATTGTCAGTATTTAATCTTGTAAAGAGAAAAACATAAATCAATCATTTACATTTGTTTACGCGATTAATTATATAAATAAGATATTAAAAATTCAAATAATGTGTCGAGGAACCAATGTAAGGTTTTCATGCTTATTTTCTTGAATTTCTTCAACAATAAACAAATATTTCGATCCTCGCATTGGATCATTCTTAATATTATACGCCAAATTTTAACTCGAATGTTTTTGTTGTGATGATGCACATATGCAGTCGTTCGCAAATACGATTGTTACATCAGATTAAATTTTAATATTGTCAGTGTGATAAAATCGATTGTGTATCATTATTTTATGTCTAGATGTGTGTAATAAAATAATTGTATCGACCATATTATAATTAGTGGTAATTTAAAGAGGTTTTAAAATTATGATCAATGACACAAATCAAAAACAATAATGTTAAACGGTTGCACAACACTATAAAAAAATCGTTAATAAGATATTAAAACTATGCAATTAGTTAACATTAAACTTTCGGCTTTTTTTAGAGAACTTGTGAATTTTAATGGAAAAATCAACAATATCAAATACATTCTCATCAAGTCATTGACATACATACACACACACACACACACACACGCACACACACACACACACGTGTGTGTGTGTATATATATATATATACACACACACATATATAGATATACATATAAATTGTAAGTAAATTTGTCAAGTACTGAGATAATATCATAAAATACAATAATGCAAAATGACTATATAAAGATGTATGTGCAATGTTAAACTAAATTATTTTTTACTAATTTATAAATAAATAAATAAGCATTCTGTGTTAACAATTAACATTGTCTATTAATGAACGTAGCGCTTTCTGTCTCATTTATTGATATGCAGAATGAACGTTCTTCATAATTACAAGCTTTCGCAGTATTAATTATAGAAACCATCACTCTGTTTATTTTTGTTACATGTTTGAGCTGATTATTTCGAAAGTATGGTGTAAGTCCAGTTCTATATTCCAATCCATTTCAACGAGTAACGAAATGAACTAAAACAATATTGTGATTTTTATGGTATCTGAACTGGTTTTACAACACTTTCGAAAGATAGCAATCAAATTAATTATTTATATAAAGTTCGATCGCGATTAAATTCTAATTTCACTGGACCAGAACCAATTGATAGTTATAATCACTTGATATGAGATAAACGGAAAGCGGAAACAAGCGATTTGCTACTCAGACCTTCACCCGTAGTAATCGGTGCGCATCCATTAGCTCTACCGAAATTACGACGGATAACGGTACACAACATCACTTAAAAAGTCTCTCACGCAAATTTGACAGACTCTCGACTGAATTATCACGTTACACACAAGATTCTCTAATTCATGAATTTTTTTTAATTTTTTATACATTATTGTAATACGTAATATGGAATTTAATTTTTTCTATTTTAACAAAAGAGTCGATAAACAATATTTTTTCACAATCTATACTTTCTTTATACAAAGTTAAGCCACTATACATATATGTATATATTTGTATTCTTTTCATTTTCATATGTTTTGTATATAAAATTTATCATTCAATATAAATAAGTGCTATTAATAGCAATAAAATATAACCAGAAAACATTTTTCACAACAAGCACATCGACGTATATATTTTCGGAATTTTATTAATTTAGACATAGAGTTAAAGAAATATTATAATTTCTTCTAATTTAAACCGAGCCAATTTTTTTTTGTATTGAAATAATTATTTAAAAGTATTTTCTTTACTTTGATATGTAATTCGTAAAATGCAGTCGTTGATGAACACAAAGATGCGCGATTAGACTGAAAAATATCTATTTTAAAAAATATCAGGTACAACCAAGTCGTCATCTCCGTACTCTTCATTGTACTCCTCGGCTCCAGGCGGCACGAAGATTCCGCCAAGTACACCCGAGAGATTTTCACCCAACCCCATCGCCGAAGCTACCCCAAAGACCAATCTCATCACCAACAGCCGCATAAAATTTACCACGTTGGTTTCCTTGCTTTGCAACGATAACTGCGTCGTTTTCTTCGATCTGCTATCTGCATATCGAATCTGCCAATTACAAAATACTTTTCAAAGAGTGCAATTAAACGTTCTGAAGAGAGGAAGAAATAAATTAAAGGTAATTAAAAATCATAGTATCAAACGAAACGTTCAAGATTTACGCCTATCGCCTGTCGACAGTAAACACATGCAATGATATGATGGTAATAATAAAATGATGATTTTTAAATACATTATTAAATACCATTGATATGACTCGATATAAGAACAATTCAAAGATGAATCGAATTTAAACAGAACAAAAAAAAATGTGTACTTACGCTCGTGCAGATGAGCAAAACTCCTAACAATATTATTCGGGATCTCATAGTGCGCTCGTTGATACGCGCGATATTGACTTCCGGCGACAAAGAAGTCGGCCGGCCGTGCAAGAGCTCGATGGCGATCGGCGTTTATCCAGGAAAACGACGTCGCGGTATTTGTATACGAACGAAGCATCCGCACCACGCGACGAACGATCTATCGCGATACGTTCGCCGAACAGAACTGAGGAAAATCGAATGAACGGCTAGGAGGATCTCCGCGAGAGTCTCGGCCTTTTTGGTTCCACCACACGACGGCGACGACGTGCGCGATACGTCGTACGTCTCGCGTCGAGAAGCGAAGAGAAGAAAAGAGAAGAGAAGTGAAGCGCGCGCGGGCTGGCGCGGGCTGGCGCGGGCTGCGGCATAGTCGAAACGCGATGACCCGCTCCCCCAACCGACCAAGCGAAATCGACGCGTCGTCGATATACACACCAACTACGAGATCGCAGAACCTAAGTTATTCTACCGATAACGGTACACCACGAAAAAAAGGCATCCAGGCCAGTCTCGGCTTCGCGCGCGTCTCGTGCGCCATAAGGTTGGACGCCAGTCATTGGACGCTTCAGCTCGCTTCGCTTCACGTAGCACGTCGCACGCATCGCGATGTCCGACATGCGCGTTTATTGCTAAATCACGCGTTTTCACGCTAGATCTGAGCAAATATCATTATCTAGCGCAATCATGCTCAAATTTTAACAGCTTGGTTGTTTAGCAAGATCCTACGAAATATTAATACCTCAAGATATATTATTATTATATTAGTGACTGTGGCAATTTTTTTTTCTCTTTTGACTACATCGGAAGATTATTTGATAAAAGATTATTATTTTTTACTTTTATTAACAAGACTATAGTAAAATTTGATTATTTTTTATATGTAACAAAATCATAAATCGTGAAAGAATTGAAGAATGTAGCACAAAACTCTTGAATCAATGTGGCCCTTTTTGCTCTTCATTGCTCTTGTTATAGTGTGTCAATTACTGGCAAATATAATTGTATTGCAATTGTGGAAAAATGAAAAACTGTCTATAACAAAAAGTTCGTGTCATTTGAGTTATTTACAGTGCTATTTTATATTAGCAAAAATGAGCCTAAAAAAGAATATTTGTATATATTATAATTTACGAGTTTCAAAATGCAACAAAAATAGTGACTGCTGTAGAAAGCATTTATGATGAAAACTTTGGAAATTCTTAATGTTTTTCACAGCATCTACAATTCCTTTTTGAATTTCGTATATTTACAATCGCATGCAAATTCCTTTTTTTAACTTATTTTTGACGATACAAAATAATATCTACTGTAAATAACTCAAATGACAGCACCTTTTTTTTCTAAACAGCTTTTGACATCAGCTATTTCCAACAATGTATTACAATTTGTCGCAGTATCTACCAGAGTTGATATATCAAGAGATCGTAAGAATAACATCAAAAAGAGCCAAGACATATGTATTCATCTAATACATAAAATGGATAACAGATAAAAAGTAAAATACAAAATTTTCTAGATTTATCAGTAATTTATTAGTTTTGTAAATATTTTAATACCATATATCGAATTAACTTATTAAACAAAGTTCAAATTGCATGATGATATTTGCGCAATATTGTCGATTTATGCAGTTTCGCGGCCAACTTTAATTTCGATTCTTATCAACCCTGCACTGTGTTGGCCTGCTTCCTATTACGCGGGAAAATGATGCGCGGTAGATCTCGAGGAGCTGCTAGAAAACGCGCGAGAAATTAGCCTGAATCGTAAGCGCCGATGAAATCTGGCACGGATCGTTAACCGGCGCATCATCCATTCGTGCCGTATATTACGCGATGTGTTACGAAATTTTTTTGCCCATCGTAATAACGCTAGCCACCATCCTCGCGGTTATCTTAGCTATCTATACTTGAGAAAACCACTCAAGATTCGAGCTACTTGAGAAATATGTCTATCATTAGCAGTACTCTAATAACTTTGGTGAATTTACTTATTTTTTCTACCCCTTTTTTTCTATTCACTGCTACGGTGATTATTAGAAAATTTGTTTTACATTTAATTAAAAGAAAAGAAAATGTGTGAAAGACTTTCTATATAAATGATAGTAACGATACAAAGTCGCGGAATTATTGAAATAATTAAAGGGCCGCTGAAAATAAGTTGCAATTTTTTCGTAACTAAATAATTATAATACAAAATTCTTTACAATGATAAAAGATCCTTTTATTTTCAATCGATATAGCGACGCTGCATTTATCATTTCTGTGCCGACAGATAACGCGCATAATTAATAAGCAATTATGCATACATCGATAATAAAAATAAATAATAAGCTGTCCATAAATGGCGGAACACACGGTCCGTGAATGACGATATGACGCTAATTATGACGTCCGATCAATCGATGTCTAAAATTAAAAGACAACGACGATGATGACGATATGGCGAAGAAAGAGAGATGGAATTTCCTTCAGATTCGATCCATCCTGGCGACAAACCATCGATGAAAGACAGGATGCGACCGCGACCGGGACCGGACGTAACAAGCGTAGCATACGCAAACAGTTCCAGAAACGAAGGAAACACCTCGATCGTCGTGTTGCAATGACTTATACTTTTTTACGATCAAGATAATGCCGCTAAAATAAATGATTGTTAAGAAGTACATATCAAAATTCCTCTGTTCCAAAGGAAAATAATTTCGTAGAAAATAAGATCACAGCGTAATCGTATGGTAAATCGTAAAGATGTTTAACTTGTTATTAATTTACTCTAATATAACAGTAAATGTAAATTCGACAAAACGATGAAAGTTAATAAAGTATCGATATGTTTTTCTGTTATTATGACAGAAACATACGCTATATACACATAATGTAAGCGTTGCCGGAGTTCGTAGACCCATAACAGCTGGAACATTATCTGACTCGAGCAACAGCTCAGAATATACAAGTACATGCTGCATTGCGGAATTAAAGCACACTTTCCATACACATTCCTCAGGAATAACTATTATTTGAGAAACTGGTTCATGTTAAAATTCATATTGTTAACATGTATGCGCGCACGCTTATAATCATTCTTACATTGAGTCTTCAATTTCAATTGACCGCGTAAATCGGCGAGTCGAGATTCACCGCGCAATCATTTGCAATTATCGCGAACGCGTCATTAGATCCTATGTCTTCCATCTGGCTCAGCTTGGAAATTAAAAATTCGGTATTCCGTTATCGCCTCCCTTTCTCTCTTTCTCTTCCTCCCACTCTTCCCCCTCCTTCCCTTCTCTCTCTCTCTCTCTATTTTGCGTTAGATACAATTTATAATAGTACAATGACAGAGATGATTAAAGGGACGATCCGCCAGTAATGGTTACGTCAGCGTGAAATATTGATCATTATTGGCAGAAGATGGTTTATTCCTCATATACGTATTGCATGCCGATGTAGGTACATATCGTCAGGTATTGGAACAATAGGCAGTACCATAGTCTCCTCTTCTGATTCACCCGCCATTCGGTTTCCTCCTTTACGCCTCACATCCTGCAAGAGAGACGATTCCGATCCTCTCTCTGTCAGTGCACGCTTTACCTTCGTGCATGACACTTTGTTTGAACCTCGCGTCGTATTCCGCTCGGCACTCCATTTTATATAAAAACACAAACAATTTCTTAAACTTTTTAAACTTATTCTGCCAAACTTTTATAAACTAATAATTCTTAAATTTTTTTATATAAATTATTAATTTTAGTTTTATATAAAAAAGGGAACAATTTCTCCAATATGTTACAAATAGAACGAATATTCGATACGAATAGGAGAGACAGACGTTTGGCTAATTTTTTCTTTAAAAATCGCTAGTTCAATTTTTGTAAAGAAATAAATAGATGTGATTATATAAACCAGAGACTTTAAATTACGGTGCGTGTCGCGCTTTTGACAGGCAGAATTTCGATCGTTGGGTTATCAGGGGTTGATGTGGAGAGATCGTTGTTCACACGATGAATGCGGAGGAAGCTAAAGTGGGCTGCTTTCAAATGGTGTTAGTGTTGCTACTCGGAATAAACTATGTCATCGTCGCCATGAGTCACGCGTTACCAATTTTACGTTATAATTATAAACCAAAATTTTATTGTCAGGTATGAAGGAGTGCGAAAGCTCGAAATCAATTGTAGAAATTTTTATTTTAATGCGATAAAAAGTGAAGCTATTATTTTAATTCGATGACGAGAAATATATATAAATTACATCTAACAGTAGTAGAATGTTAATTTGGACGATTAATGCTCATTTCCATCAATGTAGATTAACTTTGATCTCAGTTTAATTTACTCCTTATCTTTTTCCAATTCTTAGAACTGAAAGAAAGATGAAGAGTAAGTTAAACTGAGATCAAAGTTAATCTGCGTTGGTGGAAATAGGCGTTATACGTTAAAAAATATTAAACATTAGATGTAAAAATACATTTTGTTTTATGTAAAACATGTATATGAAAATAATGTATATACTCGTATAAAAATAAGAAATTTAAAATAAAAGAAATTATACAGTTAAATTACATTTAGCAAAATTTTATATCTATTTAGAATTTACGTTTTATTTTAGATTAAGACATTAATTTTACACCTAAATATAAAAAAAAGATTATTTAACCAAGAAAAAGATTATTTAAAAAAGGAAAGATTCTCACTCTTTAAAAAGGCAATAACTTAATATTACAAGTGACATGTGAAATGAACTGTTTTTTATATATATCTTAGACGAAAAATTCAACTAATGAAAGCTATGACTGTCAAACTACGGCAAATTCATCGATCGTGGCCAATTTAACTTTTACGTCGTCAAACGTGCCAGTGCTTGCGTCTTGTTCTGGCGAATATCGCTTCGTGACGGAGTTTATGGAAAACAGCGTAGTCACCGAATGGGGTTTAGTATGCGAGAAACGATATCTATCTCTTCTCGGGCCGACCGTTTATTACACAGGGATACTTCTGGGTGCATGGATCACTGGAATTCTAATTGATCGTATTGGTAGACTTCCAGTACAGGCAATATGTCTTTACGTGCAAGGTACAATGGCAGTCGCACTCTATATGGTGCAGGTAAAAAAACCTTCCATCACAATATTCGAGATAGTATCCGATAAAGTGAGACTCATTATATTTTTAGAAAGACGAGAAAATTTATTTGAAAGAGATGAGAAAATATTAAATTTATATAATTTATATAATTTTCTCAAATTCTTAAAAAAGTGACCTAAATTATTGCATTAATTTTTCGTAATAAAATATGATTGACAGTTCTCTATTAATTCTTTTCATTGATTATGATGAATTATCTTGCATTGCAATGTTATATGTATTTTATGAAGAAAAGTAATATAGACGAGGTTTCTTGTCCCTGTATTATAACAATTAAAAAGAAATATTAAAGGAGGGTAAAATTTACGACTTTAGAGCTATCCTGCGTTTCTGGCACTACATGGTCTTCAAGGAGTTTTCGTTCAAGGCTTGCAGAATTCCACATATATTCTCTCCCTGGAACTATTTCCAGCGCGATCTCGAACTGTCGTCGCTGTGATTATGCAGATTTCCTGGTCGATCGGTCTCATACTGCTCGCAGTACTCAGCTACATGATTCCCGATTGGCGAATTTTACAGTTGGCTGTTTCTGTACCCACCGCGATCACCGTGCTTTACATTTGGTAAGGAAAAGAAAAAAGAGAAAAAAGAAAAAAACAGACCAACAAAAAAATTAAAAAATCTTCAAGATATCTTAAAAATGTCTCAAAATTTAAAAATTGTTTAAATATTATATTTATCAGAGAGAGAGAGAGAGAGAGAGAGAGAGAGAGAGAGAGAGAGAGAGAGAATCTGTGACACTGAATAAATATAAAAGAATCTCTTCTCACATATTATATCCATGTATAACAGGATTATATCGGAATCACCGAGATGGCTGTTGGCTAGAGGAAAATCAATAGAAGCCGATATGGCGTTTGAAAGAATCGCAGTATACAACAGCTGCTGCATTGGATTGCGAACGAAGAATATTCCTGTGGAAGAAGCATGCGTGAAAAGTAACACAACGCCGATAAAACCGGAGAGGAAGTCGCGTGTCACCAGCGTCGAACTTGAGAAAGCGAGGGCTGACGAAAGTCAACGAGAAGAAACTACGACTTTTTTGTTAAACAAGTCGGAACTAACCGAACAAAAAAATATAGGTACAAATAACGAGGACATTGTATATATTTTTTCTAATAATATTCAATACAAAAAAATCTATTTTAGAGACAACTGTAGAAGCCAATTCAACCGACTCATTGTCAGAAAATAAAATTTCCAATGTAGAATTATGTCAACAGACGTCAAGTTCAGCAGAAAATTTTGACAAGAGGCATCTGCCTTCGAGTTCAAAGTGTGATCGAAAGTCAAAAATAATTACACAATCGGAATGCGATCAAAAGAATTCTCTGAAAGGCACAGAGGAAGTAGTATTGCGTAGAATAAAGAAAAAAAAAACGAGCAAAAATGAAAAGGAAATGAGAACTAGCGTCAAGAAACAGACCGCAAACAAAATAAGCTCAACATTCAAGAATGCAACCGAATCGTCGATATTAAGGAAATATGGTGCTATAATGATTTGTCAATGGTAAAATATTTCTATTCTAATAAAAGTGATTTCTTTAGCTTCTTTTCCTCGACCATTCTTTAGCTTCATTTATTTTTATCTTTTGAATGTAATAATAATGCTTTAAATACTTAAACAAATTTTAACTTTATGATTTCATTTAAGGTGGACGTCTACGATAGCGTACAGCATACTTGATGATCTGGCGCCAAGTTTTCCGGTTAACAAGCATATCACGTTTGCCCTGAGTGCAGCTCTCGAAATGGCGACATACACATTTGTGTACTTTGTATTATCTAGATACGGTAGACGGCTGCCAATGTGCACATACCAGTCTCTCAATGGTATTGTTTGTATTTTAATTGCTGTTTTCTTCATTTTAACCACTGCCACTACACTGCCGTGGATATTAGGTACATAAAAGGAAAAAGATACAGCTTTATTAAGTTTTATTAAATTTTTCAAAGTATTGCAGATATTTTTGGCACATGTAAGGTTTTTATTTCAGATCTCATAAAAACGATAATGTTGCTGTTTGGCAGAGTGACTGTCACGAGTACTCTTTCTATCGCCTACTTGTATACTGTTGAAATATTCCCAACAGTGATACGAGGTAGCTGTTTAGGCTTATGCGTGGTGTTTGCAAAAATAGGTAGCCTAAGTATGCCGTATTTACTTTTATTGGTACGTTATCAACTCGTTCAAATAATTTTCTATTTCTATAATTGTTTCAAAATGCAATGTCTCTTAATTTGTACTATTTCCGATGAATTGCCAATTGAAAAATCAGCTAATCGATAGTTACTGGAAATCTAAATCTTTTTATTAGAGGCAACATATGTCACTTCCGATACCATTACTAATCATTGGAACATTATGCCTCGTTTCTGGTGTACTGGCTCTGATTTTACCAGAAACGCTGAATAAAATTCTACCAGACCAAGTGATGGATGTGGTAAATGTAATCAGCGACAATAATTGCAAGAGTGAAAGTGTCAATGTAGAAAATGGTGTGAAGGAAGATTTAACAGAGAGGCAAATTCTACGGGAGAAACTCTTTTCAGAAGACTGGGTGGATGCTGGTAACGGAATTCTGGTAAATTTCACAGAAAATAAAAATGCCGAGTAATTTATAAAATAAAATGACTATATTAAAATTATTAGTACTTAATGGTCATCTTCGATCCACTTTATTCATATGAAGCTCCATAATTGCCGATGTAAAATATTTAAGACTAGTTTACTTGTGATATTCATTTATTAAATGAATATTACATATGTTTATATAAAATATCATGCTGTATGTAAAATGGAAATATATATCAGATAAATTATCATATTCATAGCAATAGGTATATTTATTTTAATTTTAATTAATTTTAAGAGTATAAAATAGGATATGTTAAACTTTCATTTAAGAATAAAGAGATTCAAGATAAGCAAGATCTCAACAGAGGTAACATCCATGTTTTAAAAAAATATCTGATAAAGAAATTTCATGTATTATATATATTGTTATGATTACACTATAGTGTAATCACTCAACACATACAAGATATTCAATTGCATCACTCATCATGAGAGAACAATCTCTTTTCTTTAATTTCATGCCAATGTTAAGTATAATAGAACATAAACATTTCAACAGAAGTGAAACACAAGATACAATAAAGGAACTTAAAAATAGCTTAATACAGACATAACATACATATATGAATGTTTGGTTATATTTTGAAGTATTGTTGCACATAAAGATCCCCACACAAACTGTTTATTCGCAAAACTTTAATAAATGTGAAGTGCTGCAAGGAAATAACAATCGCAGTTATAATACATCCGTACAAAGTGACACAACTCTTAAAAATCTCTGGGTATTTAATAAATGCCAGCTCATTGTCTGAGAAATCAATTATCATTTGTCGTTTATTCATTTTCTTGCACAACTAATTCAATGTACAGATGACCATTTAAAAAGCAGATCGTCATGGTGCACATTATAAGAATGTAACATTATATTGAGATATACATACATATAATAACAAGACCGAACAAAAAAAAATCAATTCAATGACAAAAATGAGAAAATTTGTGAATTATCACAGTCAAGTAGCAATAACCTAATCAATCGACTCTTCTGTAAAAAACCTATCATACTGGAAAAATTATACAAGATGTAGGTTTTATGCATATAGGATGAATATAAAACTACAACTTTAGGGAACCTTTGAACCAGATTGAGCAATACCATTATTTTGAGAATTAGTATGTTGCGTTTGTTCAGCAGCCGTTTGAAGAAGTCTTGTTCGACGTCTTGTATAATGTTGCCACAATAGTATCTGCTGATCATCGATAAACTTTGTACATTGAGAATTCACAACTTCTCTTCTAAAGTGCTCGTACTGCAATAAATCCAGGAAATACAAGCACATAGGGTACTTTAAATACTTTGCATATTCTGGTTCTTTCCAGTATAATAGGTACTTGAGATAATTGATAAACGTCACATCTTTGAAGTAGCCACGCTGTGCCAAAACTAGAATTACATCTATCGTAAATAAAATGATTTTTTTTTTAAGTAAGGCAAAAATGCAAGGATTATTCTTACTTACAATTCAAATAATTTGGATTGGCGAGGCATTGTACAAATTCTAACTCAACCTGAAAACGTAGTCGCTGTTGATCGTCTGTCTCCGCAGCTCCTGAAATATAAATTTTGAATTATTCTTCTTCTTTTGAAATGAGTTCAAGAGAAAAACTTATCGATGAACTATAGCAGTAATGTAACGTGATACATTTAGATATTAGATGAAATTGGTTATTATACTTATTATACAAATTACATAGTTTAACAAGTTCAAAACAGACTAGAACAAAATTATTTCAAGTCGAGCGATTCTCTTGGAAATTCGTTTCGCAACGTATTAAAAAATTATAGCTGTATAATTTAGAAAAGATAGGTTAGAATAGACATTAAACACACGGTTAGTAATGTACCGTTCATTCCAATGAAAGGTTTTCTGCCTTTCATGAGCCCCGGCGGATCATCCAGTCGGTTCATAGTACATCAACTTCTGTCGAATATTTAATACTTATCGTTTTTATAGCAAACATACGAAAACGTAAACTCAAGACAAAGTAGAATTGTCCAGAATTGTCACTGATTGAAACTAAAGCACTGAAATACTGAATTTCTCGCAAGTGAACTCGTCAACTTACCGCATGCCGCGCGCCGATCGCAGCGCCAATCCAACCAAATCCAACTGAGGAAACTATATAATAATATCCGCACGATATTTGATGAAAATAATCGCGTTTATATAATATTATATAATCATGTTATATTTATCGTTTATATAATTTATTCAGGTTCTTTTTATCTTTATACATATAATTTATATCAATTATTTAAATGGAAGCCATAAATGTTGAAATAAAAATGCGCTGATAGCTTATTATGATCAATTATAAAATAATTGTTTCCACAGTAATTATTAGAAGCAATAATTATTTATAATTACTGACGATCTACGATTCTATATGCACGATCACAATTTGTTTTGTGCATAAAATGTACAGAAATTATACAACAATGCAAAATAGCAAATGTTAAAAAACAAATTTCCGTCATTTAATGCATGATAACGGAGTTATTAATCTATAATTTCTGTCAAGCTGTCAAGAATTTAATACGTGATTAGAGTGATGTAACTATACGTTAAATTGCCTGTATCTCTAGATCTGTGTCATAAGGTACAAGGCGTCCTTCTTTCGCAATGCGCAGTAATACTTTGAAGAGTCCTGAGCAACACTCTAGTTCTTTAGTCGAGTGTCATCCAAGCAAATATCAAGAGGCGCGGTCGCGACGCGCGCCAAGTCTAATCTTTCTCACCTGAGTGCATTTTAAACAAGTAATTTTTCCTGCTTTTTTTAACATAATTATTACAATCTCTACCCAGGCAGAACAGGCGGGAATCATCACAACGTCAAAATGACTGCAAAATGATCATTAAAAGTCACTTTTCGATCAATCACGATTCACTTTGATGTCATTTTGACATTATTATGATTTGTTGTTCTGCTTGGATATTCATATTATAATATTTGATGTATGAATATAATTCTATATTATAATTCTGATCTAATTGTAATGTCGTAACTTAAATTTTAAACAATAATAATAAGATATTAATTTCAATTTTAATTAAAGACATTTATTATTAATAATAAATCGCGAATTATAAATAAATAAATAATAATGAATTAAACCACGATATTTCTAAATCCAATTTTCATTAAACTCGTTTAGGATATCTTTTTAAATGTAAAAGAGACTACAACATTTAATTTGAATAATGATCATTTGAAAACATCAGTGTTGAAAACATTTTTTATATCAATAGAAGATTATACAAGTGCTATGTCGCTGATCAAGAGGATTTCTTACGATGAAGAAAAGAAAAAAAATCCCGAGCTGAAAGATTCCGATATACAAATCCTAAAGGATTGGTGCATGAAGCAGCAGCATCTTCCGAAAATTTTAGACGTTGAATATGTATTGTTCTTGCACAGTAATTATTATCGTATCGAGGCTGCTAAAAACACCATCGAAGATTATTATACTTCTAGGACTCACATGCCAGAATTTTTCACTGACAGGGATCCACTTGGAACAAAATCATTGCGAGAAGCATTTCAAGTTACGTAAGTATTAAAATATTTGTTGACTTATATTTTAATCAAGATTGGGAAGTAACGCGTTACATGTAATTACGTGCCATTACCGTTTTTGTTATTTTTTTACGGTAACGATCGTTACTTTTTTCTGCCTGTAACAGTAATCGGTAACATTGTTACTTTTATCATTACGTTAATCATTTTTTTTCTATTACCCTTATATATATTCAATAAATTGTACTCGATGAATGCGCGCTAATCACGTGATTCGATAGAAATATTCTAATACAGTACTTTATATCTTGAGCTGCACTTCGATAGCCACTGTCGGTGTATTGAATAATCTATATATTATATGTATCTATACTATAGATTTTCAATACTGGCAATGATTATTAGAATGCATTAATAATGAATGCATTAATGTTTAAAAAAATGTAAGTTTAATCGAAATTCTTGTAAAAATAAACATATTAAAAAATAAAGAATTAGAAAAATTATTAAATAAGTTTAATATAAAGAAAAGCTTGCCCCATACAAAATAACTTAAAGAGTTTTGAATTTTAATATTTATTATTGCATTTAATATTGATTATCAAATAATGTATTTTTAAAATCTAATAACTTACTGTAGCATTACAAAAAAGTAATGGAAAAAGTAACGAACCATTACCTTTTAATATAACGCGTTACTTTTTCAAATCAGTAACGGTAACAACTTTTCAATTTAAAAAATAACAGTAATGTGTTACTTTTTTAAAATAGCGTTTCCAATCCTGATTTTAACAATGTATTCAAATAATGCCGATAATTAATAGATCTTGAAATATTTTTTCACATAAAGATTTATTTGTGTTATTTTTAATCGTCAGAAATTCACGTTATAATACCCAGAGTGAAAAAATATTTCTAAAAAAAACTGTCAAGTGTACTTGACAGATATGAAAATATACTCCAGTGCATTAAACAATTAAATTTATTTAAAAAGTGCGCAGATAACATTGTCAATGCCAACAAAGGAAGGATACAAAATTATTTATTCGAAGTTAATAGATTATGAAGCGTCACATTTCGTTTACAACGATGTTATGAAGTACTTTTCTATGATGATCGACTTGTGGTTGTACATCGAAGGGACCGCAGAAGGTCATATAATTATTATAGACATGGCAAATGTTTCCTTCGCTCATGCTGGCCGTCTTAGTCCCCTTGGGATTAAGAGATTTCTTTATTATTTACAAGAAGCTATACCAATTAGACTTAAAGGTTTGCACTTTGTTAATACTAACGCAGTCATGGATATCATTTTGGCAATGATGAAGCCGTTTATGAAGAAGGAATTAATGGACGTGGTAAATATAATAAAAATATTTTTTATTAATTAGAAAGTGTCATATGTGTAAATGAATAAATCAATTTTTTTCCAATTTTATATAAAACTTGTTTATCAAGAATTTCTAAATATTTTTTTTCCCTTAAAAAGACATAGATTCAAGATATAATTATTTTATTCCTGAAATTTTTTTAGTAAATATAGAATGTGTCTTATATAATATATGTTCAACATGTTTTCAGTTACATATTCATACGACGAAAGATACATTAGCAAAGTTTGTACCATTGGAAGCATTTCCATGCGATGTAGATTTAGATGGAAAATCTAAACCGTTGAAAGAACAACAGAAGCAACTATTAAAAAAGCTGGAGGATCATCGTGAGTGGTTTTTACAAGATGAAGTCACGGGTCGTGTAAACGAAGCATTAAGAGTCGGCAAAAGCAAAACGATTGATATGTTTGGAGTTGAAGGAAGTTTCAAAAAATTAGATATTGATTGACTTATTTAGTTTAAGTCCAAAAAGTAACCATATTAAATATTGCTTAAAATATAGTTGTCCTTCATATATGTGTGCGTGTGTGCGTGTGTGCGTGTGTGCGTGTGTGCGTGTGTGTGTGTGTGCGTGTGTGCGTGTGTGTGTGTGTGCGTGTGTGCGTGTGTGCGTGCGTGCGTGCGTGCGTGCGTGCGTGCGTGCGTGCGTGCGTGCGTGCGTGTGTGTGTNTTTCTCTCGTTGCTTTTATGTTTGTGTATGTGTGTGTGTGTGTGTGTGTGTATGTAATAATCGTAGGAAGCAAATAAAAATTTAATACTTGTAATAATAACACTAACAGTGATAAAAATATAGCGATTATCCAAAATTTCAGAATTTATTTATTGGCAATTATTGATAATAATTTTGCATAAATGATGTATTTGTTTATTTGTCTTGGAAATTAAAGATTTTATTCCAAAAAAATATGCAAATTATGATTGTTACGGTGATATATGAGTTAAAAAAATCTGTACAAAAACATTCTATCTCTACAATAATAATCCATATTAATAAATATTTAAAATATTAATAATACGTTTTCAATAACACGTTTTAATAATATGTTTTAATCCAAGTGTGATTCCAAAAAATTTGCATATTATATTAAAACATTAAATAACTTAAACATACTAACATCGGACGAAGATATAATTTTACCAGGCTTGGGTAGTAACTAGTTAAAAAGTTAAAAGTTAAACAAAAAGTTAAAAAGTT
>QKQZ01051168.1:0-42936 GCA_003595255.1 Solenopsis fugax
TATATTTGAAACATTTTGTCAGAGGCAATGTATATTTTATAGAATGTGTTTTGTTTTATCGTGCATTAAAAATTCATCTTTCCAAAAATTGTTTTTCAACGTTATAAGATTATTTTGTCTACTTTTTTTTTAAATTAATCTTCAAAAATAATCGATTATTTTTTTTTGTATAAAGAGAAAACTTGATTTTAATAAAAAAAGCTACGAAAAAACTATCGATTATGTCACGAGAATATTTGACTTTCAGGTGCGAGCCTTCGTATTATAATATGTACAATGCATTCTAACTGATATTGTTTTTATAGAAGGGCAGATGTTATATAGCGAGCATTCGTTACCGCATTATTATTCATGGTTTTCTCCATCGGACGGAAGTATTTTGCATAACATGAATATGTGAGGCCGAAATATTATCGCGAATTTATTCATTAAAGTTTTTCTTAATACACGAATAAATGATAATGCGTGGCGTAAACGAGCAAAGCTTTCGCAAACACATTATGACACACAAATGTGAATTAAAACAGAGAAGTCTGGGAACACATCATTGAAATAATTTTTTCTAGCGAACTGCAAAACGACTTAGCAAAAAAATCAAAATACCGTCTGTTAATTATATTCCATTAAATTTTTGTCATAAAAATTGTAAAACAACTTTTTTATGTTAAGATTACATATAATCCATAATATAATTAAAAATTGTGTAAAATATTTTTAATTTATTTCATTTTGATTTTTTTCAACTTATTTTTCAACTTATCTCTACACACGTGCTGCTTTATAATATGCTTGAAAAAGCAATATGACAAAAAAAAGAAAAAAAGAAAAAAAAGAAAAAAAAAGAAAACTAAATACTCACGAGTGTAATACTACAAATAGGTACATTACAGAACAAAATTCTACGATTGAATCTCGCGCATTTTCCATATGATTAATGAACAACGCTCGGAATGCGATATGCGGTATCTAATTACCGTGGCTGTAATCAAATTTACACGGTATAGGATTCCCGTGAATTTTGGGGATGGCCAAACTTTCCACCCCATCCTACTTTTGTTCGGACCGGTTACTTTGATTACAAAAACACAACGGGCACGTGTACATTGACGAAAATGCGATTTAAATGCATTCGGTAGAGCGACGTAACCAAGCGTTACACGGAATTTCAAGCGAGCCAAATCAAACGAGAGAAAGAGAAAAAGAGAGAAACGGGAGAGGATCCTCAATTAAAATTCTCTAATGGACTCGCGCGAATATTGCGATTTTTTTTTATCGCTCCTCGTCGATTTATTTTCGGCGCATGAGTGTTCGTACGCGCTCCCGCGATCGTGTTGCAACATCGGATGTAACGTATCTGGAAGCGCGAGATCCGTTATTGTCGGATGGAAAAAAAATCGCGCTGAAGATCGCACGGTATCGAGAATACCGGCGCGGGACGAGACGAGGATAAACGCGAAACCCCGGAATAAATTCACTTTTCGTTCTTTCGCTTCTAGAATAAAATCACACGATCGATTGCCTGACGATATAAACCACATCGTTACTTAATTGGCAATCGAAGCACACAAATGTATCGTGTAATCGTGATATCCTCGGGGAAATAAGGAAGCTCCCCGATTCGATTTATTACACGCGAAACGTATCGAGAGAAGACCGCGAGCGATATCACGAGATAGACATAACAATTTGAACCGCTTGTGAGCGGGCCCGATATATCGGCGAGCGTATGTAAAAAGATGCAACGGGCGGGTGGCTGCAGCAGGAAGCCTGGGAAAGGGGTGATAATAGCGCCGGGATGTCGGAGGGCGTAGGTAATGCCAGAGGGGAGGGCGGAAATGCGCGGCGCGCACGCGGGGGTGCCGAACGACTAACATGCACGATCGAAGAATCCCGAAAGTAGTTGCGGGGTCGCGAGGTGGGTGGAAAGGAGAAGCGGAATCCAGCGGATACGGTAGTCAATCGATATTCCAGCCGTCGATCTCTACGCCTCGCTGAAGATGGAGTAGGTGCATGTTGGTATGCAACTCCCGTGGCCTCCATCGTCGTCCCTTCGACCCCTTTCCCCTCGACGCAGTTTCCGTCGCTTCGCTTCGCGGCTGTCTTCGCGATATATGTGCGGATACGTTTGATTCTCGAGAAATATCGCACGGAACTCCGTTTCTAAGAAGTTTCTGCCGCGATTGTCCTACTTTAAGGCGCATTAACAAACAGATCGCAAATCGATACCGCGTATTCGATCTCGGCCATCCCTTCTCAAGGCAGCTTTCGCTAAATCTCTTGAATTCTGCAAATGCGGCTTTCTGCTCCAAGCAAAAGTTCGATTACTAATTTTTATATTATAATTTTTAACAACTACCAATTTAATATCTATTTACGAAAGTTTAATAAAAGAAATATTTTCCATTTAGAAATTTATTTTAGGCCGCATGGACTAACTTGCGAAAAATTAATGTCAGAGGTCAGAGGATAATCGCGACTTGTATACGTAATAGAGATTAAGTTTAAAACGCGCATAAGTAAAAAGCATATAGATATGCATGTATACTGCAGAAACGGACTGCAAACCAATGGCGAGCGACGCGCTGGGTAAACTTGGCGGAAGACGCGGCTTGGATTATGGAACTATTAACTGCCACGCAGTCTGCCACGATAGTAGTTTCGCTAATTCAGTTTCGGTGTAAATTACGCGCTTGTTCGCGACGTGACGCCCGGGCAAGACGCTCGCGAGATGCGTCGCGTCCCGTTGCCGTCGCGCTTATATTACCTACGTGATAAGAATGCCGGGAGAATGCCGGCGATGTAAGGTCTAATTGCCCACGCGTTCAAATGCCGTGATTAATAGTCACCTTAATTATCTCGAGTTAACTCGCTGCGACGACTTAGTCTCCGGCGACGCGCCCGACGTCGCGTAACTTTGGCGACTTAGTGGGCCCCAGATGCGGCAAGATCTTGGGATCTCTGTGCCACCCTCCGACACATTCGAACAGGACAGACGAGGAAATTATTAACAGATAACAGAATAAATATTAATAATATTAACGGAATAAATATTAATAATTGTACGTTAAAATCAAAATATTTATTCTATAGTAAGACAAATTTTTGAGGATGATGAGGATAGTTTTGAAAGGATTCACAAAGTCCTCTGCTAAAATTTACATCTACACTGAGAGAAACGTTTTGTAAAATCAATCAAAGTTTGGTTAGTGATCAAATGAATTTTATAGTGGTAGTTACTAAATATATAGTTGTTTTGACCAAACAATTTGTAGTCTTAACCAAATAATTATTTTCATACAACAAATTACAAAAAGTTTTTGGTTTTTTTTTTTGTTAAATGTAACAAGGTTTTTGGTACCAGCAACTATAAAATTCATTTGATCACTATACTACCAAACGATTTCTCTCAGTGTAATGATTGATGCCCGTTTGATAGCGTTTATTTAAAAGATTTAACTTATATTTAAAAAAAAATCAACAAGTTTCACGATTTTCATAACAAAAATTAACTTGGATGAAATAACGGAGATGTACACTTCGTTATATATCATTATCTATAAAGTTCAGTAAGATAAAATTAAATTATTATGAATATTCTCTTATTTAATTTTATATATACTGTCACGAGAACTACGTGTCTATATAGGCATGCGGACCTTTTCACCGTAAAAGTAATAAAATTATACTGTAAAAAAACTTTCTCAATACCACATGATTCCGGATAAAACGTGAAAGCAGGGAAAGAAAAGAGAAGTGCAGCCCTTTAACCTCGAACCTTTAAAATCAAGTTATCGATGATAAAAAAAATTCTTTTTTTTTTCGAAATCTCTTTCTGTCTGGAACTCTACGGACGGTGCTGATAAAAAGTTACTCAAACACTTTGTCGATACTTCCGTCTGGTTCAAAACCTGATCGATGGTAGAAGTAATTAATGCGTTAAACGTATTCTCGTCGTGATGTCGAAGCGCTGCCTCATTATGGATGTCGTTGCCGTGTTTCCCGTTGCGCACCGTTTTATTTTCATCGCATTTTCCCGAAGAGCATTCGTAAAACGGTGAACGGACCGACAGTGGGGAAAACGTTGTACGGTAATGCGCTAATTAATACCGCTACTAAATTAATTTCTCTGCAGCGCGGAATTTTAATGAGCTCAAGTGGTCCGTTACAACGGGCGAATTCTTCCGCCGTAAATATCCTTTAATGTATCGCAGTGGCGTATATTTAATTACATTTCGTGACTTTTATATTAAAAATAAATGTGCGAACGAAAAAGCTGTTCCAAAAACTTTCGCAAATATGTAAGTATGTATGAGGGGGGGTCAAATGATTTCACAATTCTCTCTTTAAATCTTTTATGGTCGATATATTTTGCCACGCGTAAAATCGCGAAGGTTAATAGCCGCGGAAGATAATCGCGCGCATCCAAGCGAATCTCAAGAGCATAAAGAGTGCGTCCACATCACACCCATCGAATTTGCGATGAAAGCGGAGAAAAGGTGTTCAAGAAGGATCTCAAACATCCGAGCATATCGCCGGCATAACTCGGAAAGAAAGACAAAAGGATCGACCGGCGCGAATTCTCGAGGGAGGCGCGCAGGACGACGTCCAAAAGAAGGAGAGGAGCCCTCGAAGAAGGAGTGAAAGGCAGAAAGAAGCAACGTGCTTCTAGCTGTTTCCAGGACGAAGGGAGTGCGAGACGGGAGAGACCCTCCCGCGGGTCAACGATGGGGCCAGGGGGCGGAGGAGGCACTCATAAAACCGAGAAGCATGTGATTTCCCCCAGGAGGGGGGAAAAGGCGCGGCCGAGGGAGATCTCACGCCGTCTTGTTCTTCTTCTCACCCCCGCTTGCCATCTCTCCCCTTTGCCGACGTCCCTCGGTTGCCAGCATCCTTTTTCTTAACCCCGCTGCTTCTTTTACCCTTCATCCCGTTTTGCGCAAAGCGGGCGAGCAACATGGTGCCTTTTATTTGTTCGAATAAGCGCGACTGCGAAATATCTCGTTGTTACTTGGGATTTTCTTCTTTTTTTTTTATACAGATTGTCTCGAGGTGAAATATGTGATTCGTGCTTGACGGAAATCAACTGTGGTTGTTCGTCGTCGCACATAAAGCTTGTAAGTTTAATCTCGAAAATAATTGAAGTAACATAATGTATTTGCATAATTAAAAATAAAGATATGCAAATAGATGTGCTAACATTCGTAGAGAAATTCATAGCACATGTTTTTTGGAAATTAGAAAGATCTGATATTCAACGAGAAACGTTTTCACGTACACGCATAAATGCTGTCCTAACTTTCATACCATTTCAGCTTAATACCACCTCGGACTTTAATATGCCCAGTTGTATGTAATCAAGTTTTGCAGAAATTAAATAAGAGTAATGCCCTTTTTGTAAATTCTCATAAATGTGCACGATGTTAGAATAGCGTAACTCTTTTTTTTTTTCCTTTTAAAGCGTGCGTTTCCCTCATCGTGCGCAGGAAACGAACGGAGACACGACGGTTTCCCGCATGTTCCACGGCGCAGATCATTTTTACGAGAGGAGAGTTCGGTCTCGCAAAGCGCCTCTCGGGATTTGCCGTCTGCGGCGGATCGTTACTGAATGGAAATCGTTACAGAGATTGTAAACCCCGCAAGCGCGTGCGGAATGAGAACGAAAGAGAGAAGGAGCACGAGAGAAAGGGAAGGCGAGTGCCAGACGGGGAGAGAACACAAACGCAGCATTTAGTAGACAAGCGAATGGAATCAGCGCGCTGTGCAAGCGGAATTCGACATTTTTATGTAAAGATCGGCCATGGCTCGCCGATTTCTCGCGCTTAAAACGAACGTATTCCGATAAACCTCGTCGTTTTCTGCCGCGCCCGGAGTAAACACTCACGCGTAAAAGTTATTAGAGCCGAGCTTACCACAAGAGTTTTCCATCTGCTTTTTGATTGACGCGCAACGGCTGCGCCCTTGATAGTGCAATTACCTGGAGTGGTCTCGTAAAGTAGTAAAACTTCATAACAGAAATGTTTTGTTATCTCCGTTTGCGTCGTTGTGCATTGCACAACTGCATCGGTACGGCTGATAGTTAAAGCGTTGATGGTCAATTGCGCTCTGCTAACCTTAGCTAGCATAAAACTCTTGGTAAAATTAAATCAGAGAAATCAAAGTTAAAAATATCACGGTGAAGATATAGCAAGTTGAAGTAAATTCTCTTTCTCATAATACTTTTCTGTACAGAATTAAATATAAAGTTATATTGCACATAATCAAATAAGACGTGTGGAAAATCAATTTAATATCACGACCGCCGAATTTAGGACGGAAATGACAATTCTAATCGTAGATGCAATCGCGCAAATAATATAATAAACGGTTTCGAAAATAACCTGTCTGCGGAAGTCGCCTGTCGACCTGACGATCGATTTTCCAAAACCGAGCATTCGCTCTTCGAGCGTAGGTATTTTCGTGATTTCCGACGTATGATTCTCATTGAAATATATAATTAATTCTCTGATACAATATCCAATTTTCATTTCGCTTAAAAATTTCATGTAACACAATTTATGACAATAAACGCATCTTTTCACCCGCGAAATACAACTCGAAATGATGTAATCATAAGAATAAAAAAATAAAAAGGGAGTAAGGGAGTGTCTTTAAAACCTGTGCGATAAGCGACTATAATACACGGCGCGTCGAGTCATTTTTATTCCTGGAGTACATCGAAGAGTTAAAGGCTGGAATGAAAGTCAGGGCACTTTACGAGGCTTATTTTGGGTGAGACATTTCGCTGGCGAATCGGCCACGCAAACGTCCAAGCACGAACTCCAGTTTTAATGCTAATAAAATCCCATGCGAGAACAACGAGTTCGCGCAATCGCGCTCTCGCAGCTGCGCTTTTGACCGACGTTTCTTTGAAAAAAGATTTGCAGAAGTTACGCAAGTCGCAGTCTTTAAAGGCCGTGTTACTAAGTAGTGTTACAAGTTAAACATTTATGTAATATAAATATAAATAAATATGTATATACAAGTAGTAAACTTAATCCATTTCTTGAATCAATTCAGCAAGTTGCGAAAGGAGTGAAAATTCGATTTGGAAACATCATGAATTTAAGCGCGAACCGAGGTCATGCAAGTTTTGGACGTATAGTAACAGCGAGTGAATGGAAATGGAGGGCGAATCGGATTTTAAATTAGAAACTATTTCACTAACTCACTTCAACTTCCTCCACTAACTCTACTGTTCACTAAGAAGTAGTTTCTTCTGTGTTCACTCGGTACATTTCCTCAAAGGTGTGAGAGAGAAAGCTTCTGATTTCCAGTCACTGCTAAAGGGTGCACTTCAAGGCGGGAAAAACATAGAAAATTTCTCAGTGATTTCGGAAGCAATTTTTTGTCAATTCTCACAAATCTAGTATTTAATTAATAATATTACTAAAAAATTTTTTTAAATTAAATAAATAAAGCAATTTTTCGTATAAATTTTTGTCTGCAATTAAAAAATCAGTTTTTATCGGAAATTTATTTTTTTGCTTTATATACATATATATATATATATGTGTGTGTGTGTGTATATATTCCAATACATATTAATTCTAAATATTCATCGAAGAATACACCGCGTGTGTTATTGATTTCCGTTATCCGATACAAACTGACACACTTCGTAACTATTTTAAATATTTTAGAAAAATTTTTGAAAATTGATTTACGTCGTTCTTGAAATAAACGACTCCATTTTACATCGCGTACACGCTTATCGCGTAAAGCGCCGTGCATTTTTGCAGTTTATTTAATATACGAATAGATTACCATCGAAACGCGATACGTGTAACATGCATGCAAGAGTACCACGAAAAACGAAACCGTAATACAGTATTCCAAAAAAAAAAAAAAAAAAAAAAAAAAAANATTATAATGTAATTGTGTATCGAATGAAAACAATCGACAAAAAAATTGTATACAGAAAGAAACTGCGATAACCTCAATTAATGGATTACTGCATTCGTTATTATAATTGCGCGATAATTGTAACGCAACGGCTTTGTTTCTTGGTTGTCCAAATATTCAGACAAATTCGGATCTTTTGTTGTACGTTTCGAAGTTGATTACCGAGGAATATGATACTATCTTTTGCGAAAGCTTTCCGCTTTAACCATCTTCGTTGTTCCGCCGCGCGCGAAATGCATTAGTTGTCGGTCGTTTGCGAGAGAACTCGCGGAATTTCCGTTTCGCGTTAAATGTAAATCGGATTTCCGACTAATCGGCGCAAATTACTTTTCGCGAGCCGATCCTGATACGGTTAAAACCAGCGCGTCTGCGCTTATTTATGTAAATCAGTGCTTTGTGTTGTGTTTAAGCTAATTATTGCTATGTTGAGTGTTTCGCGGTTTTCATCGCTGTTAGAAAGGCGAAAAGTCATTCGATCTAAGAAATATTAATGCTTAATACAGCAAAAACGCGATTAATTGAATCTCTGTGAGATGCAGCTGTACATGAAACAATTGCCAAATTCCGTTAAGTTGTGGGAACTTACGCGAATGTATAAAATGGTACATTTTACGATTGTGATTAGACATATAGTGTACATTTGAATATCTAATATATAGAAAATATAATACAATATAAATATATTAATGTACACGTGTATAATTTTTAGAAAAAAAATAGTTTGAAAAATTCAACATTTAAAAAATTGAATTCATATTTTATTATGCTAATAATTTTGATAAATTTATTCAATTTATCAGGAAGAAATAAATATAAGGTCGTACGTATAAATACATATAAATAGAGATACTCGAGAGAAGCGCGTTCTGTCCCAACATTTTTCGTCTTTTCCTCTTCACATCGCCCACGTTGCACGGAAGAATGAAAATCCTCACGATAGAGGCAAGACATTCGTGCGATGTCAAAGTCGGTCAATCGAAAGGCGACGATGGCATCGACATGGAAAATATTATTTCTTTCGCGAGGATCTGCAGAGAGAGATACGTACGAGAATATTTTACGCGGACGATTTTAAATCTCTCTTTCGTTCTCTCTTTTTTTCTTTCTCTTCACAATGGTGAATCCATATAAACTTAGTCTTTCATATATAAGCGGAATACTAAGAACTACATTCTCGTTCCACATTAAACGCGTGAGCATGAGCATACGGTGAAGCTGCTATACGCATTGCGGATTACCTCCACCGCTATCTGCGCCATTGTTCTTGCCATTTGCATTCGCGAGACATCGCGTGACGCGCGAGAATATCCACTTTGCTCGAGTCGCGAGTCGCGAAGTAGTGTGTCAAATCAGATATGAAGTTTTCGAACTGATTTATATATATATCCACAATCATCGTTGGCGTACACGATCCTAACTCGACCGTCGATTGCTCATTAAAGTATTCAAAGAAAAAGAGAGCTTATTAAGTCTAATCTCCAGAGTTGTAAACCTCACAGAAATTGCTTGATTACAGCTCGAACACATTTGAATAATAAAATTTCTCGCCTTTCCTCTCTTTCTAGAAGAAAATTACGCGGTCGTTCCCCGCGAGCTGTTACTCGGAATCTTCGTTGAGGACAGGCTGAGCCCCGAATTGATTTAGGGAATGCTATTTCTTAACAATCGGGCGCGCCGTATCTTCGTGCGGTAAGACGTAGAGCTATCACCCAAACAGTCCTTGCAAATCCGCGGTAATTACTTCCCCGCGCATAATCTTGAATAATCGCGCGACGTTACCGATAATCTCCGTACCACGGAGCTAACGAGATTTTCATGGGACATTAGACGCCGGTGCGGAAGTGTCAATATCGTGGCAGCCACAATTTCGCAGAACCGTCTACGCGGTCCCGTAACAGTTCCACGACTCGATCCACAATTTATCGCCCCGTCTGACCCCTTTCCCCTGGCTCCTTCGTCCTCCCGCCTCCGTTCGTAATACACTTGCGCGTGCACTTACTAAGTTTGGAGACAGGATTTGCATGCATCGGCAGGGAACCGCGACAAGTCGAGCACACCGCTTTCGCTCAACACACACACGTACGCATACGCACGCACGCGTGCATGTGCACGTCGCGCTTGGTTGCTGCAACGAGCAAGAAGAAGAAGAAACGGAAACGGGGCGTAAGAGAGGAAACGCGAGATATCGAGTAAACGACGAATGCAGCCAAAGAGGGTGCCGTGCATCGTGTGCATCTGCACACGCATACACACACACACACGTATTCGCCAAACACGTACACGTATTCTTTCGCCGTGATATCTCCACGGGACTTTCGAGCCGCACGAAGGAGCACGACGAGCGGAAAATTGAAATAGTTACAGAATACGGTCGTGACGCAAATACACCGAAAGTGGACGCCGCCGGAATTTTTCGGAGATCTATGAGTTGAATGTACATGTCTGTATATATGTGTGCGTGTTTATAAAATTGTTTTTTTTTTAATTATTTTATTATCTTTAGTATTTCGAACTCACTAACGTGTTTTGCGACTTATGTCACGTTAGCAGCAGACAGAAAAATTTAGACACTGAGAGTACAAAATGTCTAATTTAATTATCAACTGTAAAGCTTAATGTAATTTTTATTTTGATAGTATTTTTATATTATTCACACGGATAATCTTGCGATAACGAGCGACGACATTTAATTTCTTGGAACAAATTCCTAGTTGAGTAAAAGGTTGCGTCATTAACTTCAGCCGGTCCAACTGCACTCGAAACGACAGCAATGGATAGTATTTCTTCATTCGTTCTAAGGATCAACATCTTTCTCATTTAATAACGTTTCGCGATCGATCCTCTTATTCGTTCATGCCCCGCTTCGAGCTGCTTTAGCAGGGAAAGCACGTTCGAGTACACTGCCATTAAGACGCTCGTGAGGAAGAGAATTCGAGACGAACGGTTTATCATGCTTCCGGTTGTGCTCGGCCAGCTCGAGGAAGTCCTTGAAAGCACTTCCGATCGATACGCTAAGATACTTCTGTCGTTTTAGTATTTACGGTACGCGATCGGGTATATACAGGGTGTCTACGACGATCACTCGCTCGTGCTACCTTACGTAAATATAAATTCCGCACAATTTAATTTAGAGAAGAAATTGAAACAAACATAATAATGATTTAATCGTTTTCAAAAGCATTGTTCCTACGATCATTAAAGTGCAATTACAATTACATTGTATACACTTTATATCTTTAATATTGTTAAATTTTTCATTTCAACTAAATATTTTAAGATACCAGAATTAGATCATAATTTTTGAATGTTCGAAAATCTAAACGCTCTATTTCTCTCTCAAGAACAAATTACTGAAAGAATGTGTAACCAAATTTGATTGATACACAGGAATGATAAGTTACTATAGAAAACAGGAGAATCTCCAAGATTCGGCCGACAATTAATTACGTTCTACAAATTACGTTCAAGGTATTTAATCGCGAAGAAAAGCTCGGTTGATCCAAAGCACCTTGTACTTTTGCGCGAAGCGGAAGAAATGACCGGGTTTTTTTTTTTCTCGATTTTTACATCGTGCCGCTTCGTTACTCTTCACCGTGTTCATCGGGTTGCTCCCTTTACAGTGTTATCCGAGTAAATGCATCCCTTAAGAACGGCGTTATTATAGCTTCTTCCTCGGGAAATGTGCCGCTCGAATAAGGAGGACCCTCTTTGCTCAAGAACCACCGTTCTCTTTCTTTGTACCGGCCACTCGAAGAACTTGATTTTTCCACTATAACTTTCTCTCCCTTCCTACCCGCTAGGCACTTTTTTGGAAAAATCCCGAAACTCGGTCATTAATTATGTCTAATGTAATTGTAATTTTTGCAATTAATTCGCCAATATTTACCCGAACTGCTAATATTGAGTTGGAACAAAAGTTCGTGGCGTTTTTCAAGTAAAATTCAAAGACAAATGTTTAAATATTTACACAGATTTATTCAACCACATATGTATCACACGAACTTTTGTTCCAATTCAATGTATCGAATAACATTAAATATCTATCAATTAATTAAAATTTCAAAATTAATTTTTTGCTAATTCAAAATAGTTAAAGATATTCTAACTAGTGCTTTTGCTAAAAGTTTCTAGTTAGAAAGATATAATTAATTTTACATAAGGCATTTGATAGTAAAAATCTTATTTATATCGAATATCTATTTAGTAAAATTTATTATCAGAGTCTCATTACGTAAATATTTTTTTAATATTTCTTGTTTCTATATCCATTTATAAAAATTCTGCAAGAAATTTCTCATAATATATAAATAGTTTTTGATGCTTTATACGTATCAATATTCTCAAAACACAAAAGAGATATTTTTCCAGAATGTCCTCAACGCAGTGAAATTAAAGCCAGCAATTGTTTCATGTGTAAAAGTCGTAAGTTTCAACTGTAATATTTTTCGGCTACGAGCCCCGGTTGTATCGCAAATATCGCACATGCGGGAGGAAGATGCGAAATTGGTGGTTGTGTACGAGGTCGATGCGGGGTATACGAGCTATCAGTCGTTGGGCAAGTGTGTAAGTGTATGTAAGCCGTGCTTGCGAGAATACGTGGCCCGGGATACACGCTCGAGCCTCACGGACCATTTCCCACGGAGCCGTGCCCGGGTTACATAGGTACCATCGCCATCCCCGTCCCGCCATCGCCACCCCCGAGCTCCTTCTTCGACTTCGCCACACGTTCTTCGTTCAGGAACAACGTACCTATGTTCACTGCCGCGAGGTATTGCACTGAAAATAGTGCATCCACGGAGTGTCTTCGCCTGATCGAACACCGAATTTTAAGAAAAATCACATGCGGTTTCTATCTCTACATCAATTTATATACCTTTACGTTATTATTTTATCTATCACTCTAAAGTTTTTTATAATGTAACTTAAATTTATACCATTCCGAAAGTGTTTCATCTTTCTCGTCATTTATAATTTATTTTCTAGGAAGTTTGATTGTACACTTACTTATTTTTTATTACAGAGTATAAATTCATTGGGCTGTCAGTCTTTTATCTATTATATATAAAATGTTCCAACATTCACGAATTAAAATACTATAGCAAGAACATTCTCAAAAAATTAAGTAAAATAGTAATTTGTAAATTCTTATTTCACACACAAATAATAGTTTTTTTTTTAGATATAAGAGTTTAAAGCTGACCAATCATAAACTATGTTTAGACAGTTGCATGTCCGTGAGTCATGAGTGCGATAGCATAACTAATCGCGTGACAGGTGACCGTCTAAATGTACTCTCTAACTAGCTTTAAGCGTTTGTATATCTCAAAACTATTATTTGAAATAAAAATGTACAAATAACCATTTTACTTAATTTTTCGAGAATTTTTTTGCTACAGTATTTCATTCGCGAGTTTTGAGACACCTTGTATATTTATATGATCCATTACACATGTATACACTTTTCAGAATATTAAATCGTAAAAAAATTACTTTCACTCCACTAAAGTTTGATCCTCCTCTGCGGGATTCCTTCCGATCCTTAAGGAGACTTAAGAAAGCTGTAAAGAGGGTTTTCTAGGCTCGCGTTTTTCGTCTGCGCTTTACGTAACGTCGCACCACGTAATCGCGTTCACATCGCGAGCTTCGATCTCGCAATCGCACCCGCTTTGAGAGCCTCGCTTCGAGTATCGAATACGAATCTGCTCGAGAATGCTAGTACATCCCTACGGCGGAATGCAACCTGAAATAACTTATCGAGAGGACTCGAAGAGATCGAATACCTAGTTGCGGACACATTATGGAGTATATATGAAATACATTTATTATAGCCAGTTGAAAAAGCACGCTTGTTTCAATGTATAAGCTGGAATTAAAAAATTTTAAGGCTTTCCTGGCATCAAATAACAGCGCGTTAATGAATTTCATTGCCGGTATACAATTTTTATGTTTTAAATTTGAAACATAAAAATTGTATGCCGGGCTCTTTTTTAATCTCGAAAGCGAGACGATAAGGATTAATTTCAAAACAATGGATACGCGCGCAACCGTGAGGTTTCACCCGAGTATAAATATTTTTGAGGGAAAATTACTTTCCATTAATCGTTGCTTCATCACATTTTTTGGTTGTGCTATCAATCACTTCTAAAATCGATCGAACATGTCGCGAGAAATCACACACACGACATCCTACGAACACTTCGGAATACTTGAACGATTATTAACCAAAAATCGAATTGATCCGAATGGCATAGACCTCGCATGTTCCGGATATTCAATCGAATTGTTTCGAGTGGCATCAATTATTGCGGTCGTTTCATCACGGCCCGTAGAACCCGTTATTAACGACATGGTGAGGCGACGACGGCGTCGTCGCCGTTGTCATCGTTATTCCACAATGCGGAATGCGAGGATCGTCGGCAATATAGTCCTATCGATGCCTCATTGAAAACGATATTCGCATGTTCAATGACGAAATTCCATGGAGTAACAGCGATCATAATTTGCTCGAACTAATAACTCTTTCACTACTGTAGGAGTTACTGTTAGACATTAAATGTACACGGAAAGAACAATTTTACTGCAGTACCTAAAAATTTAGTTGGATGTAGAAAATAATTTTATGTTGAACTATCACACAAAATTATTATATATAACATTCAAGCATTATGACACTGCTATAAAAAGTTTTGACATACATTCTAGCAACCATCAAAAATGAATTTTTTAACGTTTGAAGATAATTATTTTCAGATTTATATTTTAGGAAAATTATTCTTTCCGTGTAATATTTTAATTCACGTATAAATGACAGACATGAATATCTATAAATTCTTCTACAAAATTGGTTTCACGAACAACTTTTTGTTCGGTATTTCTATTTGTGTAATGAAGTTACACAAGGCGCTTTAGCAAACACATACATTCCCTTTTTAAGTTTATTCATATATATTCATGTGTTATTGAAAAAGAATTTTTTTTTACAAAAGTACAAATTGCAAATTCTTTTATACAAACAAGTTGAGTGTTCGCTTTGTAATGGAAATCCTTTCACACCTAACAAGTGTTTTTGATTGGAAAAGCACTCTGTTAAACGTGTATAAAATTTTTGAGCTTTGAGAATGTTATTTACGCTTCTTGTCGATAGGCAAATGTGACTTGCGATAGTACAGTGCCTGCCATACAACAGTCGATAACTTTGCAGGAGTAAATTCTCGCATTATATGGTAGCTCCCTTTTACATGAAGAGAAATCGATATCGCCAAGTCGATAGAATACAGAGAGATATTCGAAATTACGAGTTACATCAATAACACTGAATACCGCCTGTATAGTCGCTAGTCATAAACGTATAAAATATATAAGGACGTGTTATGTGCTCGTTCGCGCGCATGAACATTCATGTGCAATCGGCTATATGCACTCGGCTGTGTATCACGCTATCGTACGTACAAAGTATACGATTTTCTACATTTATACACGCATAAATGTCCGAATGCACTTTAAAAACACAGATATGGATAACCGCTGCCAATTAAATCGATTATTTGTGGCTATCCCGTTACCGTTTACCGCTTAAATTATTCGTTACCGTAGTATATTTATAGCTATGCAATCTTTGTCGGTACTTTTCTGCGAAAATTCGACAATATAAAGTCCATACCTAAATGGTCTCGTCGTTTTCGTGACGGTTAATTTGTATATTTATGCTCCAATTACGACATATGTTAAGTAATTAAAATACAGGCTACTGTGATTGCTGAAAGTTTCGGGCAGTTTCTGTTAAAATGTAATTACAAGTTGCAGCATTCATCTGACACAATTCGTAAATATTTGTTATTCTCAAAAGAATGTGACATTTTTAAAACCAATCTGCTCATTAATAAGAATTTTAATAAAAAATTTTATTTTTAAATATAACGTATTTTTAAAAGAAAGAGCTTCAAATTATACGTTTCTAAAAATTATTCATGCGACCTCTTCAAACTAATTTAAAGATTTTATCGCAACAAAGTTTTTTTCGCAACAAATTTTACAGTATTAGAAGGTAACAGATGCTTGTTAATATAATTATTTTTAAATTGATTATCCACTTATTATCGTGATATTACTATTTAAGGTTTATTTTATAATGTATTTTAAGAGCGAAAATTTATTCAGCGCGTAGTTCGATAAAAAAAATGTATATAAAATCACAAGAAATATTAGCACAATGATTCAGCTGATCAAATAAAGCCTGTTTTTAATTAATTATTTTCACATGTCGGTCTGTTATCTCTTTTCAAAACTTTTAATTAAAACACTTTTATATTATCTATTGATTTTTTTTCAGATGTGTCAATTTTTCGATTTCTTTTAAGTTTCGATCTAACATTTGTAAGTTAAGTTTCTTCTCCGCGTTTTGTTCCGAGAAAAAAATCTTTCAAAAGCGTCGAAAAATTTACATTAACAATATAGACTGAGCGTATCAAATGTACCTAATATAGACTATGCACCCGATAACATAAGTTCTCCCCGCGTTTTCTTTCGCGTTTAACCCGTTAAGAACTCTTCTTTTTCACCGCCGGAATCGTTAGCGAACTACGGAGACTTAAATTGGCGCCCGAGCTGTCGGGAAAAGCAATTTTGTTTGAAATCTGACCGCTTTTAAAGAGCCGCGATCCTGCTCCAACTCACTGACCCGGCGCCAGCTTCCAAGAGACGTATAAACCGCTTTATTGCGTTCTTAAGTATTTTCCTCGCGGGCCTGGCGAGATATCGCGCCTTAATCGCGGCCTCTAAATCTCGATAGCGGATCGTAAAACCGTTACGTCTCTATTAACTTCTATGATTTTCGCGGAATTATCTTCGGCTTTTCGTCCGGCAAGATGAATGTCCAGTCGATAATTCATTTCGCGAACTGGATTTCCGTCTGCACAACATATTCATCTTACAATTGATCGATCAATTAAAGGATTATTAAATTACATTCAACGATAACGAGATGGCCTGATATTACAGAATACATTGTTGTGTAAATCATGTCATTAAAAAAGATCATCATCATCAAGACTCACTGTATAATTCACCTATCTATATTTAATTAAAAAGTTATAGACAAAAATGATAAGCGACTCTGGGATGAGAAGTATTTTAAGAAGTAACTTATATGAACCCTATATGAAGTTATGAGCTGTCACCGGCACCGAACGGAACGATTGCAGAGAGGAAACGGAAGAGACAAAACGAGAGCGGAAGAGAAGCGGTATAAAGACGTTCGTCCAGCATCACTTGACGTTAGACAGCGCGGAACACCGGGACTCGGATTCCCGTTCGCGGAGGATGTTCCTCTATTCCGAGGGAACCTATTCCGAGCCTGTCGGAGCGTAAGGAGCGAGTTGCGGGGCATCGGAAGGGCGGTTGGGGGACCGGAGACCGAGTCTGGTTATGCCAGATGCCAAATTTTACGAGCAATGCCCCCCTCCCTCTCATCTTTCGTGACGACGACGACCGGCGCCGTTTTCCATCGTCGTTTTTTTTTTGCTGTAACCGAGCTGCCCTTTTTTTACTCTTATTCCTTCTTCCTCTCATTCTCTCTTTCCCCTTCTGCCTCTGCACTTTCCGCGGAGTCTAGCGGAGTTTCAATCGTAAATTGTACGGTAGTCTAGTGAGTGCGAGTGCGAGCGCGAATGCGAGTGCACAGCTAATCCTATGAGGAAGGGCGAAGGGCGGAATCTTGGCGTGAAGTCAAATGTTTCCCTCGCGAGCAGGAAGAGCAAAGAGAGCGCCGGAATAAAGTGATATCCTCATCGTTCCGCGAATCCCCGTACAGGATTTATCACAAACGCATGGTCGATCATCGGCACAGTTGCACAGAGAAAATTAAGAATGAAGGAATCCCGGTAAGAAAATTAGGAATCTTTGGCCATAAGTTGTTCATGATAACAAAACTGTCAAAAAAACTTTCTGAAGTTTTTAACTTAACTTTTTCACAATTAACTTCTCTTTCTCGTATCTTTAAAAGTTACAATTAATTATGTTCTAATTTATTATTCATTTATTTCAATAAAAACTCCCCGTGGACTTTTCATAAAGTTTAAAACTTTAATCTGAGAATTTTTCTAACATCCTTTTTTACTGAAAACTCTTCATTCTACTTACAATTCTAATCTCTGAATTATCTTGGCATTTTTGACAATTAGATGAAAAAATTCTCCACCAAAAAAGATAGAAAATACTTGAATCTCAAGGATAAAAAGAAAGAAATTTACATTAATCAGCACAATGAGCGAAAAATTTTTGCCTTATCGGCCTGATGATGCAAAAATGCGCACGTGAATGCGCGTCTTTCATGATTTTGCATCGCCATCTACGTCGCGTCCATCACATTGTTAGCCGGACAATAGAATAAAATTATAGCCGCCATGCTAATATCCGCGTGTGGGAGATGGATTCGCGTGTCGGCTTGATTGAAATGTCACCGGCGCAGATAACCGGCGCGAATCCAAAAGGAGGGTGCGTCAAGTGGACAATGGGCTTGACAGGTGCTTCGACGGACTTTCGCCTTCCAGTCACGCATTTCGCATCGCGCCCTTCGTGGTTTCGTCAAAGATATATGTCGATAGAGAAGAGGGAAGGGCGTACATAACCCTTTAATTAAGTCATCGCACGTGTAATAATTAAAAGAACCGACCCGGAAGCTACGGAATTTTATGAGGAAAATTGCGCTCCTCCTCCCATAATAATTCCCATTAAAAAATATAAAAAACGTATACTTATATATGTTATAAAATATATAGAATACATAAAACGTGTACTTGAAAAGAAAACCAATATTATTTATTATTTTATTTCTGCTGTGAGACATAAAATCACATCAGTGTCTATTTTATAATTTAAAGTTACAATTATATGTGTATATACATCAAGAATAACTTTTTTATTATTACGTAATATTTTTATTATTACGTAATTTGTGCGTGTGTAATTTTGCTTTTGCGGCGAACGAGCAGAAAATGTTTTTTTCTACTTATACCCATCGTTAGCAACTTCAACCATTAAAGTATAAAACATTATGTATACATATTGCGACTTCAAATATCATCGCATGCATCAAGCGCGACGTCCGGATAAATAATCGCGGGCCTTGTTGCGCGAAAGCATTTCGAAGGGAAACAAACAGCAGAACGGTTACTAAACAAATATTGGTTTTGACAGGTGTTTCGATACACTTTCGCTGCTCATTAGAATCACACCCGGTACTCATCGATCCACCTCACTTTCGAACTCGCACCCCTTTAAGGTCAATGCACCCGAACTCCGAAATGTAAACGATGGAATAACACTTTATTGTGATTTACTTTCTACATGCAAAAATTACAATTTTCCACGTATGGGCAAATGATAGATAGCTAATGAGAATTATTGACAACATTTATTAGTCACAATAAAATTATTCCAACATAAATTTGTCTGGTATTTTTTCTTTTCATTAGACAGTCTAGTGTTCCATTTAGATTATTTATAAATGGCGGCAGAATTTAAGACAAAATATTAATTCTGCGTTTTGATCTATATATTTTATATCTTGATTCTTCAATGTTTCCTCATGTAAAAGCACATAAGATGAAAGATACAATTCTGTGTTGGATTTTATTACAAATAATCGATCGCCTATATTTTGCTAAAACAATTCTCCACTTTATCAACGTACGTGTCTGGCAATAGGCAATCGCGATGCCGCGAGTTTGCGGAATGACAAAGCGGTCGCGACATTAACGGCGATGTTGAGCGACGCGTCGTGTCGATTCCGCACGTAACCGTGTTCGGGATACGGCACCCCGTCGCCGTTAAGCCGTCGGACACGCGACCTGACATACGTGGGAAAGCGCAGCACGTGCACCGTGTCGGGTGCAGACCCGACAAGCTCCGCCGAGATCGTCGTTGAGCCATGCACGTGTCCGTGCGTGTGACGCGTTGCAACATGGCACACGGGACGTGGTGCGTCGCGACGTCCGAACCGCAACCGCGAATACCCGGACTGCCCCAAAGTCGAACGGCTGACACGAGGTCGAAAACCGCGTTTGCGTTTGCGCTGTCTTTGACGAGGAAACGCCGTTCGCGATAGCTGCTATTTGACACTAATCGGCTTCATTATAAAATAATTGTGAAGGATATATACGACCTGTATTTTATTATTTGCATGTTATCACAGAGTTTAAAGATTAGAATAGTCATTTGTCAAATTTAATACATTTGCTAAATATTTGTTGATGTTATAAAATACTTCAAAGATTAGTTTGATTATAAATGATTGAAGATCTCTCTCTTTAATACTTTAATAAAAGTCAGATATAATTCGTTCCACATCTAGACACAAACACCGATTAATTCAATGCCTACAATAGAAGTAATAATATTCATCGAGCAACTCTTTTGCGCCATACCGAAGCAGAAAAGGACGCATTGCTGCACGTTTATCCAACGCATAATTTTGGCAACCTTGAATGATTATTTGCGGGACCAGGGCGGATTTGCACTAGTCATTGATGAGCCATTTAATCATGATATCGGCGGCATTTATCGAGTGTCGAAGAGCGGAATGTTTGCAACCGGTTGGCGCAGCGGTTTGCAATGGATGCCGTGGCAAAATTTCGCTTTGGTTGGCCGCATTACCGTTGAGCGCGATTCTGCCATATTTTAATCAAGGCTCGTGTGAGCGCGAGAACCACGCGGATTGTATGGGAAACCCGAGAGCGCGCACTCGTGCGCGCAGTGCCATGACATATAATGCGGTTTGAAATTCATTTTCTTCCTTTATTCTCAGTTTGGTTACGCACACCGGTGAACATAACAACGTGAGTTAATATGTATTATTAACAGCACTAAATGCTTGTGATATATATCATTGTTCGGAACGACAACGTGATGACAAAAGCCTGACACGATTGAAATTAACTGCAGCGACTGTTATTGCAGTGTAATGATATCAGCACTCACACGATTTAATGCTGAAAAGCTTGCCTGAGGTAGCTCTGAATTATTTTTCAAAATTTAGCTGTTGCTTTTCTTAACCACGTATTTAATTAATCTTTTAATCAATCTTTTTGAAATAAAAAATATTTTATGAAGCATCTTTCATGATTGATGTGAAGTAAGAAAATACACTTACAAAAATTGCTTATTAATTTTAAGAAATTAGAAATATTGTAGCGTTATAAAAAGTAATAGATATTTGTACACTGAGAAAGAAAATGCTGTAATATGAATTAAAATTCAATTAAATTTTATTCTATTCGTTATTATCTTTACTTTTAATCTTTTTGTTTCATTAATACTGCTATTGAATTAACAAAATATTTCCAATTAGACTGATGCTGTTGATTCAACAGAATTTTTTCTCTGTGTGCAAATCATATGTGCAAAAGGAGTAAAAAAAAATTCATATTTTTTACAAAAACTTTTTCGGCGTGATTTCGTTTTCAATCTCTCTTGCATTCGTTTCCTTCGAGCGGCATTGGGTCTAATTTTAATCGCATACGAGTCCGTCGATCTAAAGTCAGAGACTATCGTGACGGGAATCTTTTATGGTATCGCGCCGCAACCGGAATCTCGGCTCATTGACACCGTCTCCTCCTCCACCGACCGACTGGCTCCGCGCCAGTGGTCCCCGAAGACCGGTACCGGTAAGCGAGTAACTATCGATTATATCGGCGAACCGAAATCTCAACCTGCACACCTACCTGGGAACTACCAACCTACCTCGTCTCGCCCCGAGCCACCCACGTGGGTGGCGAGCGCATGCACGAGAAGTCTCGGGCGAACTGCACCGTGAGCGGGAAGACCGGTCAGCGCGGCCGCCTTCCGCTACTGAATTATCGATATAATATAAGTTTCACCGGATACGAAGTCGAGTTTCCGTTCGCCACGCTACTGCCCCGAGGCGAGGCGCCGAGGCATTCGAGAGCCATCGATCGCCTTGCGACCGAGCATCGAAAGGAGCCGCCCGCCGATCCCGCCGGCGGCGACAGGCCTGACAGGTAATACCCGCGGCAAAACTTATCACCGACTCGGAATTCTAGAGCGACCTCGACGTATCACGACGAGTCTCTATTAGGCCACTCCGAGACGAGTCGCGATGTCACCGGCTGCCAATTGTATTCACATGACCCGGTTGGAGTGTCAGTATGCATTAAGGTATTTAATGAAAGAAAACAAAAAAAAAAAACGAATGGAGTCAAACCAATCTCTCAACGAACCAATATTGATACATTAGAATAGATGTATATTTTTATTTCGACGTATTTTATTTTATCAATTGGGTTCACACTCTTCCTTATAAGACATTTCCGGCGAATCAATCAACTGTTAGCGATCAGTTTGTGTGACACGAGGTCTACGGAAGCGATGGTGACAAGGTAAACGTTCTATTCTGATGCAACGGAATAATTTATGCAGCAATTGTTGCTCGAACGTTCGTGAGGCGCGCAGGTGCACGAGGTAACCGGGCAGTATTGAGATGGTAAAGTGGGATTGTTCCTTCTTAGGCATTACGAAAATTATACCTGCCTATTCGAATGGAGATAGCGAGATGCACTTTTACGCACGTCCGATGCATATGTATCGGGCCATCCGAGCGTATCTGTTTGTGGAACGTGCCCGCGGCGGTCGGCTCGGTGACTGCGCGTGATGAATTAAATATCCAGTCGCTTATAAAGCTATTATTAGTGAATCTTCCTTCCAGTGCGACTATTCATTTGCACGTGTCGATAACTTTGTGCAGAGATGCCGAACAAGCTCTCGACGCGAAAGTTTACGAAGTGTTCGATAGAGTGTGACACAATTGATAAAATATTCTCCAATGTACATATGAAACTATTAACTTTCCTTCAGCAAAAAGTTATTAAAAATACGATATTATATCAAAATATTTGCAATTTTGATTAGATTTTAAAGCTGCAGACTTCTAATAACCTTGGGAAAACGAATTTATAACAGATAATGATCTGTTCTATTTCCTGAGAAAAGTTTGACTGCAAATATTTCTTACAAAACGCAATCTTACTGTTGATTACAAGCCTCACCAAATATCGTAGAAATAGAAAAGATAACAATATCAAGATGTATATGGTAAAAACGAATTCAGTGCATATCAAATTAAACATCTGCAGATTGCATCGGAGGAGAAATGGTTGCTGAGTAAACTCGTTAACAGAATTAGCGGAGCGTAATAATTATCTTAAATACCAAGAAACGCAATGTCACAATATTATTGCTGATCTCAATATCTCGAGAAGGGATGACATAAACTCTCACATAAGAAAGACCATCCTAATGATGCCATTAAAGTCTTGTATATGAAATAAGTACATCTTCCTTACATAAAGCACTATAGCTAAATACGTAATTTAAGATCTTCGAGATAAGGAGCTTTCATTCTCAGAGAATAGAATATATGATCGAATAGATCGATCGAGATAAAAAGTGTATAGCATCAACGAGTGAAACAACAAGAATAAATCGAAACATTAAATAAAATACAACAAAAATAAATCGATGAAAAGTTGCGATTTCATTGATGCAGATCTATGAAATACGAAACAACCCTTCTAAAAAAAATTTGTTCATATAATAAACGTATGCTTTACTGATAATTTCATTCTTTCTTCAATTTCCATAAATTTCTACATATTGACGTGTTTCTAGTTATTTTTATGTTAGTCATCGATTCTGATATCGTTCTGATATTGCACGATATTGCGCGGACAAACATAATCGTTTCCTTTATTGCTAATAAATTTCAGATTCTCCCAGAATTATCCGGCCCGTAAATCCAATTTTCGCGTTCTGTCTTGTTTTGCTGGACGACCTCGATTTAGACCAGCTCTTCGATCGTCAGAACGGAAGGAAACGATAATCGAATCAATCGCCAGCGTCGTTCGCTCAAGCGCTACAGCTAATAATAATTTCGATTATCGATAATTGCACACCGCGCTTTAATACGTACGTCCTTTTGATAGCATGTCGCAAAGATATTCCTTTAGAAGTTTTAACTCTTTCCCTTCCTTTGAACGACTTGTCTCTGACTTTCTATTTGGCTTGACATAAAATATAAATCAGTATGTTTCTATACAAAATATTTAAAAAAAAAAGTAAATAATGGATATCCAAAAATAAAAATACACAAAGCAAATATAGATCTACCTTTTTCTTAAATACTTAATTAAAAAGTTTAAATGAAATATTTTCTGTTTGTAAGTTTTATATCTTCCATAAAAATTTTGCGAAATTCAATTATTTCAAGGAACACTGATAAATTTAAAGGCAAAAGTTCGAAAACTTTTGTTTTAAATGCTAACTTAAAGCACGTAAATTTAGAGACGCTCGTACATTGTTAATCCATTCGCGTTGGCTAACCGGATTATGGCTAGCGAATGAATTAACCTCAGGGTGTACATACATAGGATCCAAAGCGTATCCTGCGAAATTGCTGATTCTACACCGCTAAATAAGCACATTTAATAAGTTATTAATATAATTACAGTAAATAATGGCTAATGTAATATCTATATCAATAGTGATAATCATAAATATTTAGATTTTTACATTGCAATATTAAATGACCAATTAAATTTCTTATTTACTACTTGATATACGTATTTAGATTATCTAAAATTATAATTTGTTAGTCATAAATCCAAGCGTATTAAATTTTATGTAATGCATTAAAAATGCAATATTATTATATAAATAATTAAAAATTTAACTAGTATAAAAAATATTCTACCAGTAAAGATATACACTTTTATTATTGTAACCTTTACACTTATTATAAAATGAATTGAATAAAAAGCGATACTCTCAACATTTAATTTCGAAAAGCTAATAAACTGTAGGTAAGTAAAATTTACTTTTTGCAATTCATAATTTAATTTTCGCATTGAATGATTCTATTAATAAACTTATTAAATATAAAGCACTAATTGTACACCTTTTGCCTAATATATTTTTACATGTCAGAATTAAATTGTGATATTATTAAACATGCATTAAAAAGCACGCACATCTGGGAAAATTATAATATTTAAAATTTAATTACTTGTGCATTTATCTTAATTAATTTTATATGAAGCGTACGTTGTATAAAATTGCGTATCTTTGTTCTTGGCACTTTTTCGATACACGTCAGCCAAGGCTTTGACTTGTTTCTCCTGCTTGATTTCTTGGTTCCTTTTTGCGGCATTGTCTTCTATCATCCTCCCCCGCTTTATCTTTTGTTACCAGTTCCTCCGCTTTCAACGTTACCGCGGGCTGTATCGGGTTTCCGTCCGCCTGACGATTTGTCTTCGAAATTCTCTGTTTCTTAAAGCATAAGCTACTTTTACTTCTCCTTTTTTTTCTTTTGCTGCGAAGCAAAGTTCTAGGCGAAGTGGAAAACCTTAAAACGTCGTCCATTTCGTCGACGGTGTTTCGCTGTATCGACTATATCGATTCCAAAGATGCTTTTCTCTAAAAAGCTTCTTAATACGCGACATTGTTTACTCGTAGTATTGATAAATAACATATTTTAATCTATATGTATGTACGATAAATTCATGTTTAATAAACATTTTATCGTAATTGAGAGTTTGTATTACAAGCAAACAAAATGATACATTTTTCTCTAGAATTATTTTAACAATTAATATTTGTATTGAAACGTGATACTATTTATATATAACAGATTTATAATAAAAAAACACCGATTGTAAAAGTGCTTTTTAATGAAAATATGGAAGAAAATAAACACATTTCTCTTTAAAAGAAATTAAAAGTAAATAGATAAATTGTAAATGTTAAAAAATATATATGTATTAAGAAAATTGTTATTATTAAATTAAAATTTTCAATTAATATTTCCTTGCGTTTTCCGCATGAAATACCAGCAGAGTGCGAATAAAATTGTTAAATTACACAGTTATTATTCTAATATTTATAATAAAAATTAAAAATTTTTTTAAATTTTTATGTGTATATTATATGCTTCTAAACTTTGCTCGTATCATTTTTTATTATTTTCACGATTGCATAAATATAAACAACCACTAGTGAAACGCTTGAAAATAAAAATTAAACTTTTAAAATATGGTGTGGATATTCTCTCTCATTAATACATTTAACAAAACCTCGAGCCTTTACTTTCGAATAAACTTTAAAAATGGAATATTGTGATTTCACAAAAATTTATATTCAGATAAATATGCATTAACACGTATAATAATAATAATAATAATAATAATAATTGTTCATGATTATAATACTGCTACACTTTTACACTTAAACTCTTTCTTTTTAAAGAGAAATTTTATTGAGAGAAATAAATAATTTTCATATTCATTTTATAAACTCTATAAACTGTAAATAGTTTTTAATTCATCTACGACCCTATTATTCTTGGCATGTATAGAGCCTTTTACGAAACGCAATTTCTTATGAACCTACAATCTTTTTATGTCAAATTTTTGTATGCACTGTTGTGCATCGCGACACGTTTTTCACTATTTACATGGCTCATACGGTCAATCGCCCCTTCCGATCATATATATACGACAGAAATGCAATGCACGGGGCATACATCAACGGCGTATCTCTACAAGCATCTGCGACCGAGAAATAAAATTTCCCGGGAGCGCATCCGGCGTGTTTGCGCACAGCTAAGCGCACATTCACGCGCGCCCGATCGCGCTCGGATTGTGCGCAGAAACGCGCTTCCTGCATCCGGCGATCGCGTTGAATCGACCGATAAATTATGCGAATTCGCTTAAAGGCGGATTCACACGATTCATGTGACTATACGCACGTGGATATATTCTAGAACTTTAACTTCTCTCTAATTATGCACGATGTAAATCGCTTTAAAATTCTTTAGAAATTTCCCAATATCTGCAATCGTCTAAAAGTCTCAATAAGAGCGCCAAGCTTTTTTCTGAGAAAAAAAAAATACCGAAAGAATTAATACAGTACACTTGCAATTTAAGCGTATACGGCACAGCAGGTGCTCGAACGATACACAGACAATGTATGGAAGAGGTAACTTTTACGGATCGTCATATAACGCATCAGTTATTATTTGAGGTCGATGATATCCGCGCACGTTGCACCGATTCTCGCAGCACTCGATTCCCGTATTGAATTGCGATATCGCGACATTATTGAATTGCAAGCGAGCGGCCTGCAAATGTGCTTGATTAAGTATAATTAATTGGGCGCGAGAAAGACAGATAGCTGACCAGATAAACAGTTCGCCGTATACAATTATGCTCATAAGTTCTACGAAACTTCATGAAGCTACATTTTGTAATGATGTGATGTCGAAACATTTGGCGTTTCGTGTATCATGATAACAGATTAAATATTATAGAAACATAAATGTCAAACATTCATAATTCAGTTGACACTTCGTTAATTTCTAAATCGTGGAAAGAAAACGAAATATATAGAAGACTTTTCAAAAAATGACTTTCTAAAAAATGAAAGAGAGAAGAGAAAACTGATATTTTGTCGAAAATAGAAACAATAAGATTCTTATTGTAAAAAAATTGTTAAAGATCAAACTTGGCTGAATCCTGCGTTCACAAGGGTAACACACAATTAAGATGATAATCAAGTTAGGAGTATACGTTTGCTTTCAGCAAATTATGTATTATTCGATAGTTGATGAATCGTACGGTAGGCGGATCATAGTTCGCGCAATGGATGGATGATTATCGATGGCTAGACGAATAAATAATCAGTCAATTTATAGCGTTAATGGCGCTATCTCGTTCCTCATTCATGTACTTATCCGCGAGTATCCAAAAATTAAATTACCATTAAAGAGAGATGTGAAAGCAAAGGAGTAAACTCTTTTTTTCTCTTTGCGCGTACAATGCACGTAAACTGTATGTAAAATAAAATCGAGTACGCGAGAGAAAAGATTTCAAAATGTACTCAACAATTTAACTACGCTCGTGGTTTACCATTTCCAATCTTTGATCCTTTGATTACGCGTTGTTATTTGCAGTTGCACCTATGGGTGACGATGGAGCGAAAAATTCGGTAACGGGGTAAATGCATTACCGTAGCGGTATGCAGCCGATAAACGATCTGCAATTGCACATATGTGCAATCGAAGACTCGGAATTTCCTATACCGCAATATGCGATAAGCATCAGAGATACGCATATGCGAACAATCTGTGACTGTTCCTGCGGGAAATTGAACACAAGACGACGTCATCTATCGATCCGTATATTTTCGGATTTCGCTTTGCGGAAATGCGATTTTTCGCTATTTCCTCCTATTGCGTCCTCACTATCGAAATTTCTAACCGTCCCATGATTCTTTCATGAAAGAACGTATAATTTAAGATACTATGTTTCTCAGTTCCTCAAAATTCTTCGAAAAATATGTTTAACAAAAATAAAAATAATAACATGTGCAAGATATCTCTGCGATGTTACATGTCAATATAAAAAGAATGGCATTATTAATGAAATTCATAAGCTCTGCTTATATCTTATGCCATCGGATCAAGCGTTTAATTATTAAAATGTGAACATATGTGCAATTCGTTCCACAAATCGTGTACCTTCTGCGAACTCTACACTAGAACTCCATCGATTCGTGCATCGCGTTTTATGCAAGCACGATTTCTCGCAGCACCTCTCGCGTTCTTCGCTCCTCCCTTTCCGCCTCGTCCTCAAAGTTCCAGCTTCCGCGACTCGTCCTCGTCGTCGAGGAATGCATAATTTAAATGTCCCGCGTCCCAGTTTCCCGCCTTTTCAAGAGAATTGCTGATTGCTATGCCGAGGGTATCTGCCCGGTGAATCGCGGAGGAGGGCCCTTAGCATTCATACTTTCCCGGCTTTCACGGCTCATTCCTCATGACGCGACGCGTGAGGCAACGCCGCGGCCGCTAGTTGAAAAAGTTTTCCACGGATACCGTGGATACGCGGACGCGATATGCTGCGGCTGCCGCTACTGCATCTAGTACTGGCCGATAGTAATGCGTGGCCGAGAGCGATAAATCGAATTCCCCTGGAAACGGGAGCAGTTTTCCAACGTAATATACGGGCGGCTCGAATTTCGCGGCGCTTTGATTTACGCGAATTTCGATCCGGCGCGAGCGTTGCTCGAAACGCTCGAAACATCCATTTCGCGGCAAAGCATCGCGACCGCCTGTGTATTTCGTGTTGCGACATATCACAACGGCGAGAGTTTGAGAGTGCGATGCGAAATGTTTGCGATAAATCGAAAGGTATAGAAGAATAGCACAGCTGCAGATTGTACGTAGAGTGTGAGATTATTATTATATAAATTATTCATTCTTTTTATTGCTCTCTTTCCCTCCATAATGCTATAGTGTTAAGTAAAATATTTTTTTTTAATTCAAAATTTCTTTCAAGATTGCTTCGATTAATGCATAATACAAAAATAATTGCTTACTTAATGTTAGACATTTAAATTCCATAATTGCATACAGTCTTTAATATAGAATATATTTATAGTAAATCTTTAATGGGAATATAAATATAATTTTCGCTGTTTAAAGAAAAATAAATAATCCTAATTTGTCCACGTTAAAAAATCACATGATAGTTAGAGAATATTTAATATAATTGGAGACGTATTACATAGGCGTATTACAGAGACGGTGGTCTTTTATTGATTAACAATGTAGTTCGTGAAACGATAGAATTCTGCTATTTGGACAACGTAGGATTTGAATGGGATTAAAAGTTAACTTCGACAAAATACGCGACCCCAGGGCGTCGTGTGATTTAATTAATCAACGATGATCATAATCGAGTCATGGATCACCGTGTTTAAAGTTTAATCGACTCTCATTGAACTCCTGCCTGACAAGGGGATTATTATGTAACGGTATCGGCGAGCGCGTTTAATTGGCAGTCGATCGACTCGCGTTTCCGTTCGTTCGACGCTGAACAACTTTCGATAACATGGAAACTTTCTCCAATAACTTTCCTTGAAAGATTGGCTTTTGGAAATCTCAGATTACCTCCGTTTATCTTGCGCAAATTTGATGAGTAACTTCTGCGTGTAAAATGAATTCTTTCCTGCCATAATTGTGGTACAAAAAGTTAGAAATGATATTAGCATATCTTTTATTATATTCAGCATCTACACTGAAAAAAAAATTTGTTTATGTTCAAATAAATATATTTATTTTAACATTTCCTTGATTTAAAAAATATTTCCTAAGTTTAAAAATAAATTATTTTGCGCTAGCTAATATTTATTTAAATCAAAGACATGATATTAAAATAAATATATATTATTTGAAAATAAACTTATTTTTCAGTGTAGTAATATTAATTTAGTCCATTCATTATTAAACTTCTGCATAAAATAATGATTATTTTTTCAAAATTTCGTATTATTAGTTCTCTTTGCATTTCTCGTAGGTTTTACAGAGAGCATTAGGATGTAAGGAGAAACTTTTCCGAGAATTCCCGAATCTATCTGGTAAAATCTCTTTTTTAAATAATTATTTATGCGTAAATCACCATTCGCTCTACAAAAACAAGCAATCAGTTTACACTCTCGATCAGTTCGACATGATACTCAGTCAACTGCATCTACATAAAATTTTCAAGTTAGTATCGGCTTATCAGGTGATTCCCGTTTAAATGAATATCACGTCCGAAATCATCGTGATCGTACGAACACGGTGAATGAGCACGATGCACTAATCGATTGTTTTAATTGGAGAAATGTACGAAAAGTGAGCGACAGTCGGGCAGACGCTTGACGCTTGTTCTCCGTGTTTTTCCGATAGCAATATAAAACGCTGAATGTTTTATCTCGGACACAAGCGCGACATCCGTACCCTACCATCCGCTGGCTCTCGTCCCGCGTATCCGTCAAAGCCGAATTTAATGAAAATCATTATTCACCGTATAAATCATTTCACTCGTACGAACAGATCGCGTCGCGTAACAATGAACGCGCAAAGATATTGAAATCGTAAAATAATTTCTCGTTTGAAAAATCAAAGACTCTTGTATCTCAATTTACTTATAATTCATTTAATTTACATTTTACAATATAAAGCGCAGAAAAGAGATTTCAGCTTCCATATACTTTGCCGATAAACGAAATAAAATTTGAGAACGTCGAACGATATGATTATCGACCCGTGACACCTGCACACTTACCCCGCGCCCCCATTCGGGGAAGCTACCCCGGATTCATCCTGAAAATACGGTCGACCATAAAGTCAGTTAGGTAAGCCGCGACCTTAACAATGGGAAGCCACGCGCCATATGCGGCCCCACATGCCGCCGTTGCGATGCGCCGATGTGCTTCGGGGTCGGGTGCCACCCCTCGATGGCGGCTGTTTTTTTTTCCGTCTTTCTCTTTTCCGTTTTTTCTTCGATCTATTATCGACTGCGGAGGGCGCACATAATGAAGACCACGGCACTTGGGTCGCCGCGCGTACCCCGACACGTGATTCATATGACTTATCGCCGGCGATTATCGATTGCGTGCTCCGAAACTGAACTACCGACTTTTTGGCATATGCATACGTTCCGCATGGTGTACGAATGCACCGGGATATCGTGATTTTATGCTCGTCATTAACCCTTTACTTCGGCGATCAAGCGAATCGAGCAGCAGCCCCCTTCGTAATGATATAATTAAAATCTCATCAGTATAACGGTTAGTTAACTATTTCATTAAATGTTAAATAATATCTTCTAGAGATTGTATATTAAAAGATAATATGTTTTTAATGTCTGTGTAGTTATGTAACAAAATTAGAAAAGCAAAGTTCTTATGTTTTTAGTAGAACTAATTTTGATAAAAATAATATTCTCTTACATTACATATTTTGTACATTACTTTTCCAAATAATATTATTACTGTTGCATAAAATTGTAATATAGGTCTCGAATTTTTGCATGATTACTATTTTTAATATTTATGATAATGTAAATCTGAGATAAAATATGACGTGCAGTTTTTTTTTTCGGATTTTTACGCGTTTCACACATTCTAATAATCGAAAGCTCCCGGATCAAAAATGTAGAGCGAGGTTTTTAAAGTATCTGCCGGTGCACAGAGATGTTCAGCTCGAAATTGCGCTGCGGAAATCGACATTAAATCGGTCGATGTATTCATGACACATACGACGACGAGGCCAGATAGAGAGCGGCGAAATCCCGCGGTCGCGATGCTGTTGTGTCGCACCCGGTATACACACGGGCCGGTATCTCTCGTCGCATGATAAATCTCCCGTCGCGGTTCGAGCCTCCATCGTATCGCCACGGCTATTTTAATATTTTAAAGTTCCACCCTAAACGCGCAGTATATCAAAACTTGCGCTATAAATTACGCGCTGCTACCCCACCGACCTGTCTCGCTAACCCTCCTGACATTCTGTGCATCCCCTTCGGTGCAGAGATAGCCCGGTGTCCCAAAGTGCGACGAACGCGTTTCGCACTTGCCCTTTCGTTCGACGACACCGAGAAAATTAACGATCGATGTCTGATCACCGCCGAGTTGCTTCTGGCAATGGAATGTTGCGACATTTAGACTACTGAGCTATCGTGAATGTAATAATAAATCATGATTTCTAGAAAAAATTCTATGTGATTAACTAACACACTCTCCAAATAAAACGGGTTTGTTAAGTACATATTACATCACACTCTTGAAACAAAAATTAATTTATTTCAGATAATAAGAATTCAAGTTTTATCATCTGTAAGTCTATATCAAGTCTATATGCAATGTTCTGTAATAATAAATTTATTTCGCAAAATAGAAGGGAAGAAACGGAGCATATCCTAGGCGTACTAATCCGTCAACAATTCGCTAAAAGGGTCAGCGACCGTTCGAGCTAGATGTTAATTAATGACACAGTCGTTAATTGAGATCGCAATGAGAAGAGCCAATGAGGATTGAGTCCAATCGGAATACACCAATACGGTAAATGCGCGTGAAACTAGGTTTACAGAATGGGGAATGCCATTAATTGTCACAATAACCTTGACGAGTTAATGATCGTGTGCATCAAGAAGTGCATCTGTGACCAGCACGGCGGTATCTTTGTCGAGTTCTTCGAGACGGTCGCACGAATCTCTCATGCTCATCTTTTTTTTCGTCACCAATATAATCTCGGTGCCAGATGGAGTCATGATGGGAATATATGTGTTCGAGTAGATAAAAAAATATTATTGTCATACCATAAAATAATATCAGAAAAGAAACAAAATTGTGTTTTTAATTTTATTCTCTGAGAATATTTGGTATATTCGGACATGCATATAATAATCATTCTGATATAAAAAATAATATAGCAACTGATAACAAGCTAATGATATTATTTAGGTAAAAAAATATAAATAACTTTTTTAAATCATTAAGTTATTAATTCTTAAAAAAAATACTTTTGAAAGTGAAAAATATTCCGTTCCTTCTCTAAAGATTTTCATTTGTGCCAGAAACTATCAAAAGACATAAAATTATCTTCGTAATGATATAAGATCGTTTTTGCAATCGATAAAGTTTGCATTCATTTTATGTCATCCGCAAAGGACTAATAAAAACAAGAACGAGAGCTTCCTAAGACGGAGGGACATGAGAGATAAAACAATGCCGAAGTTTCGGTAGTCTGTCCGTCATCTTCGCCGAAACTCCGATGTAACCGGAGCTCTTCGGAGTCTCGTAGCAAGATGCGGATCGCTTTCTGCTTTTATCGGGAATTTAATGCTGCGCTTGTTCTCGGACTCGGGCATGAGTTTAAGATCGATCGATCGATCCGTCAGGTCACTCAGATAAGCAAACACTCGCAACTCGTTCGGCGTGATCCTTCGTGAAAAGACGGGAAGATGTGGATAACGAAGTTCGGTCGTAATGAAGGTTTTACGAGGCACCTGATAAATCTCGTCGCGAGCCTCGACGCGACCTTATAGATATTACTCCGCGAAGTTTGTGGAAATCGTGACGATAAAGCGATCTTCGGTCTTTCATCATGGCACTACAAGAAGCGCCGAGAAGACTTTTCGCTTAATACCTCGTGGGAAATTGTGAGTTTTACGAATCAAGCGCGAGGGTCGATCAGCGAGTAATAAAAAGTTATGCGATTATGAAAATCTATGTTGCTGCTGAGTGATTTCAAAAGAAATTTTTAAGTTTTTCTTCTAGAGAAATGTATCAAGATACAGATTGTAATATTGTATTGCAGATTATATTAGATAATATAATATACAGGATGTTTTTTGTAACTCAATCCTCATTTTTTTTCATTTTTACTCAAGAGGTAAATCACATGATAACAAGCACTTTTTATGTTTATTATTTTATGAAATTTCGGGATTAACTTTTTTTTAATAGGGTGGTGTATTTTAATGTAATAATGTATGGTAGTTCACAAAAAATAAATTTAATTTAAATATAAAAAAAATCACATTTAAAGTTTGTTTTATGTTTAAAGTCATCTTAAGATCAATATATCCTACATGGTTGAATTTGGTTTTTCATGAACTATATTACTACTTAAATAAAAATGTCATCTTTAAATGATCAAGTTACAGAAAACACTTTGTGTATAATGTTTTCATTTAGATTATACACGAAAAGAACGATTTGGCTGAAATATCTAAACATGTAGCTAGATACAGATCTGAAAATAATTTTATTGAACCATCAAAATAATTGTGACGGATGTTCAAGTATGATAAGCAATGCTGCAAAAAATTTTAACATTCTAGCAATCAATTTGAAAGTCCAACATAATTATTTTTGATCAACAAAATTATTTGTAAATCTATATCCAACTAAATTTTTAAATACTTTAGCAAAACCGTTCTTTCCGTGTAAAGTAAAAAAAATTTCATATAGATTTGAGCTTGCGACTCTTTGATTTCTATATAAACATATGGAACACGATTATTTCAGTATTCGCAAGCTAATATCGTCGTTCAAAATTTCCAACGAGCAATTCATAGACGATTCACAAAGATTTATTATCTCCCACATCATTCTACTACCGATGGACTTTTGGCGTGTTCACGGGGATAGGAATCGCAAACTCTACTATAGGGCGAACAACCCTCGAAGAGAGCCCCGATTCTCTCGTGATTCCATGTAAAACGTCGAAAGAAACGCCGCCGAGAACGGTAGTTTTACGAATATTAACGGCCGCTCCCATCTGGGAAGGATGTGCTAGTAAAAAAGCATTAAGGGGAGTTATTATCGGACTTCCCCGTATCCTCCCTCCCACCTGCCCTTTACGCTTTTCGCGAGGGATCGAAAAGAACGAAACGAGATACGAGATAGCAACTACGAAGGGAGAACCTTCGCATCTCTTCGAAGAGCCTTCCCGCGTATTTGCGCCCTACGAATACGGGGCTGTTAAAGGGTAGGGAAAGAAGAAGGGGTTGGCGACATCCTTTTCAGCCTCCGCCTTCCCTTCTAAAGGAGAGGCGTCGCTTATTTTTCATCCGGGTATGTTGTCGCTATCAATACCGTCGAGGCCGCTCTCCTACGTCTCTCCGGGTTTACCTTCTCGCAATCAACCCTTATCTCATTCCTCGTGTTGCCCTCTACCTCTCGCATCTTCTTTTCCGCGCGCGCTCCATAGTCTATTTAATTTAAATAACTTTTAAAAGTTCCCGGCGAGCGGCAGATATCAGATCTCCGTTCTTTCAGCCTCTTTCCATCTTTCTCTCTCTCTCTCTCTCTCTCTCTCTCTCTCTCTCTTGCACCATATTTCTCTCTTTTTACTCTTTCTTCCTTGACTGGGGTCACCCTATTTCCGAGGGCACTTTACAGTCGGTCGCGAACCTCGCCCTGCCATTCGTTCCTTCTTCTTCATCATTCCATTCCTTGTATTTTTTTCTTTAACTTTTCTCTCTCGTAAATCAACTGTTCTTCCTCTCTATCCTCTCTCTTTTAGATTTTCCTCAAAGGATTACATGCAGTCAACGCCTTTATTCGCTAATTCAATTCTCAAATAATTCCAAGACTAATGATCTCGTTTCTGTCGTCTGACCCGGCCTTTTCGGAGAATGGCCAGCAATGAATTTGTCGTTCCCTCCCGATATCGATATCTTATATAATTGTTAGAAATTATTAATGTCCGCAATTTCGAACAAAAATAAAAGAATTAAGTACGTCAACTTAGAATTACGATTGCATAAATGAAAAGTAGCTCTATATAAAAATAATTTATTCTTTACTCTTCTATAAAAACGCGATTTTTTGTGCGATATTTATTTAGTTTTATTTCATACACTGAGAATAAAGTTGTTAAATTGACTAAATTTTTCAACTTGATTAAATTTCTCTAGTTCAAGTATTTATATACATACATTTAAGTTTAGTATTTATGTATATATGGTATTTAAGTTAAATATCTAAATGTTTAAATTGAAGTTCAAGTATTTTATATATTTAAGTACATGAATACTTGAACTGAAGAAATCAAGTTGAAAAATTTAGTCAATTTAACAACTTTCTTCTCAATATAGTTTTATCGAATAAATCATAAATAAATCTGTCTGATGCGATTCTCAGTTATTTCAGATTGGAGGAGAGGATCGAGGAATACGCTGTTCAAAACGTCTCTGGCAAGTCAGTAATAAACTCCGTGAACATTTTTCTAAACATACATCTCATAATTCCGCGCGCTGCATAAGTCACGCGAACTTGAGTCACGGTCGAGATTGAGAGGCACCATCGAGATTAAAGATTCCGCAGATTCCGGAAATTCGTTTTTGCAAGAAGCCAAGAGTGATACGATCGATAACGGCATGCTGGCTGTAGCAGCGCTATTGCGACCGCGAGAAAACGATGTATCGATCATGCTCCTCGGTCCCTGAGCGGGCTTGACGAGGCGGTTCATCGGCCAAACGACGCGGGGGGTCTTCAAAGTGCACCCGAGGAAAATTGCATTCCTCCAAGTTCCCTTTCTGATCCACTCGGGAATCCACCGCACGCTGAATATCTTCGAATCGTTCGCTTTTCTCGCGGATCGTCGAAATATGCTTCACGAAGTGGCTCGGAATTCCATGTTTTCGCTCGCGACGTGACTTTCCTCCTCCCCGAGAAAGTCGGAGAAAAATCATTCATGCGACAAGTATTTAATATTTATGGTAGGATTAAATACGGTACGAAGTGAGATTTCTGAGTAAGTCGCATAATAATGCAATGAGTTTTCATCGGTACAGCAGCTAAGAGCTACATTTTTTAAAATTATTTTATAATGAACGTAAATGTTTACTAGTTTTTAATAGATGCTAGTAAATGTTATAGTATCATTAAAAATGGTTCAAATATCTGATATTTTAATCATATAAAATTTCAATTCGAGTACTTATGCTTTCACAAAATTGCGATCTCGAAAGTAAGAACTCCGGGAGAATCACGGCGAGGAAGAACCCTTTATCGTATTCGCCGGAAAAGTCGAAGGTCGCCACGGTGCAGAGGACAGCCCATTTGGAAGGACAACCGCGCGTACGATCGCCTCCTAATCCTATTAAAACGTTATCTGAAATCTCGATGCGGTCCCGCGCAGCGCGTGTGCGGAGATAACCGCCTTTTTATCCGTCGCAGATAAGCCCGAGACCGAGGAGCTTTTGTCCGGCATGGTGTAAATCCGCGGCAACGAAAAAAAAGAGAGAGAGAGAGAGAGAGAGAGAGATCGGGATAACGCGCGCACGGATAATTGAACCTTCGGTAAATCTACTCTTTCACTTTCCCTCCCTCGTCCACTCCCGCGATAAAGTTGTCTCGTGCTTCAACTCCCTCGGCGCGGTTTAATCTCGTGGAGTACAGCTCTCTCGCTACTCGAATTTTTAATAGAATTTTATCGAACAGTTAGGCAAAAAATCGGGACAGTCGATCAAACATTCTTTTCACTACGCGAAAAGTAAATGGCATGAAAAAAATGTTCGAGGTTTTCAGCCTTTCATTCTATATTATTTAGATGAAGCGATTAAATTGTTCTATTGAACTGTCGCGAATATTCGTATTTCGATATTATAATTATTGTACCTCTTAGCTTAATCTCACGCGCTACTTTGATAATATTATTGTTGTATCTATAATTGATATTCGTAATTCTCCTATATCCGATTTCTCCTAAGCTTTGGCGCAGTGACCGCAGAACGGACAGAATTCAGTCTCGAGATTCTAACAGGCAGACGCGGTGTTATCCGATCAGCAGCAGCATGCCGCATTCTAATTGGTCAGAAATTCCCGTTGATCGTCAAGATCGGATTGCAACAGCGTGCCTAGAGCGCAATGTTAACTACCCTCCAGCGATTTTGCAGTCTATCTATCTCTCTCCTGCAATTGATCGCGTTCAAATATCGGTATGATCGGATCTTCGAGGAGATTCTCTTGACATTCACTTGGATAATGCCAAGCTGCTTCTCGAATTGAGAGTGTCACTGTCGTACGGTGGAATAAATGTCTAACAAATCATTTCGGTTGATAAAAATGACGGCGTTTAGGTAACGAAATTTTAGAAACAAATTAGTAAATTGGCAAAAAGTAAAACAGCAAAATTTTTCATGAAATCCTTGTTTCTTTTATTTTTAAAATGCAAGATTTTGAATGTGTGTTACACATTATACGTACTAAACATTATTTGACAACAAATTTTAATAAAGCGACCGATGTTAAAGAAAGTTCAATAAATGGTTGGCGATGATCCGAAAAATGTGATAAGAACAAAATACAACAGACATCTCATGTAAGCTGCATATCTTAGTTTTTTATTTGGTATGCATATAAAAAATATTAAAATATTAAAATTTCTGACTTAAAAAAAATTTTATAAATGATTTTTAAAAATTGTGGTTAAAAATATGACGAAATGAATTTCATACTAGAAATTGAGTAAATGTTTTAAAAGTTAAATAAATCTTGTAAAAAGTAATTTCAAACAGATATTCTTGACATGTTTTACTCTTTCCCAATTTATCTAACATAATTTTAATAGAGATCCGTTACCTTAAATCAAAATAAACAATGACTCACCGATACGATGCACAGCGAAGGAGTTGTAACACGAAACGTCGAAACAATCTTTGATCTATAAAACGTAAATATAAAAAAATATAAATTATAGTAGCAATCAATATAATTAATAGTTAAATATGATTATTATCGAATTGAATTTGAAATAAAAATTTCACAAAATAATTATATATAATTCTTAAAAAAAGAAATATTCTCTTAAGTACAAGTTTTCGTATAATTTCGTATATTTAACTTTTAAGTAGGTAGATATAAAAATATAATTGACCCTTCGCTTATACACGTAGATCTGAAACGTCCGATATTAAATAATAACTGAACCTTTTCCTTCGTGTACATTAAAAAAATATTTAATAAAGAATTTTCATCAAAATAACTATGAAATCGTCAACTACGATGTTGCTAGATATTCCATGAATTTTTTTAGATTTTTAAAAATACTTTAAGGTAGGGAAAATAGCGTTCGACGTAACAGATCCATTTGTACAGGCTGTAGGCACTGAAAAACTGTTTACAGGCGAAGGATTAAATTTACAGTAAAATTAAGATAAAGGAAAAAAATAATAATCTTTACTTTAATAATAGAAAAGTATAAATCAATGAGCTTTAATGCCAAAAACCTAAAAGTATGAAATATTTAGAAAACTGTCATGGATACTATGGTCATTTCACCTACACACAGAAAAATATTATTTCTAGTGCTAAGAAAAGTTTACTCAATTTTAATTTTGTTCTTTTAAGTAACAATTATTTTTACAAAAAATATTTTCTTGATAGTCTTAAAGTGCACTCATCATTATTTATTTTAAGTAATATTTACTTAAAATAAACTTCTGAGTACACACAAAAAAATACACAAATTGTAAATATTATTTATTTTAAATATTTTACAATATTCATAATATTTCGTATAGATATCCACACATCTATCATAGGTTCATCGTAAATATCAAATTTATTCAAAATATACTCTGAATCCTAGCAATTTTGATAATGCTACTTACTCCAGCAAATTTGCAAATAAGTATTGTAAAATGTGATTTTAAGAATCAAGAGTAAACAAAAAATTAAATAATTTTTAAACCAGTAAGTGAATTCTGCTCAAATTTTACAGATTCAAACGTAACACTAGAACATTCTACGAAACTTTTATATTTTTGATAATGTTGACACATACATCTTTAAAGAAAATGGTTACTCAAAAAACAAAAAAATATTAATTGAGCAATCGCTTTTCTCAGTAAGGAAATTTATATTTTTCTGCACGTACCCACTTGAAGGCTAAACAAAAATCCATCCTTTATATAAATGCTCCGTGTCGCATCCGTCGGCTGCGAGGCAAGCTCATATCCAACGGATGCAACACGAGAATAAATCAGATTGATTCCGCGCATATTAAATAACAAATAAACAACGAACGTATATTCACCCCGCGTTGCTCCGTCGATGCCCGATGCCCAGCACTCCTCCTCCCCCTCCACCTTCTCCTCACCCTCCTCCTCTCGAAACTCGCCGATGCACTCACACAACGCTCACTCGCGAACGCGACGGTAATTACACGCGCGCTAATTACCAGAAGACAATCGTGCGACACTTGACACGGCACACCCGATGGTGGCATTTCACTACATCGCGACGAGGGCAGGGAAAAGACGCGAGAAAACTGTGATCCGTCCGACGCACCGTACATACACAAACGAGTCTAATATGCGACGGACGGAGTCGAAAAATCACACGATCAACTTGGCACGGCACTCCCGGCATCGAGGACGTCACTTTACTGCGTAGCGACGGGGGTAGAGACGCGAGAAAACAGCGACAGCACGAGCTTGCGATCCATTCGCTGTACCGTACACTAACGAATGCAACATGGCGGACGAGATCAAAAATTGCGTAGTCAACTTCACACTACGCCACGCTGCTCGTCGCGCGCGCGGCGGCGGCGGGCGATGTTACACCTGTTGCTTCTAACCGCATTTCCGTGCACTTTTCGCACTTCGAATGGTAAATGGTACGTACGCTCACTATCTTCGTTACTCGAATCGTAAGATATAAGAGGACAGAAATACGCACGAAGCCGTGGAATATTCCAGACGAGAACACGGTGGCGCTTTGCGCTTTCCGCTCGCCCGACGAACAAAGCCTCAAGACGAAGCGAATCTCGCGAGGTACACATACGTCTCGTGGAATCACCAACGCGCACACGTGCCGAGTTCGTGCTACGCGACCGTCGAATGCAAGAAAGCCTAATCGTAATTGTACTTATCGAGTTAGAAGCGTCCGTCGCGTCGCCGCCGGTCCACGCGAAGTCGGTCGTCGGTCCCCGTACTGCACGCAGCGCTAGCGTTGCCGCAAAGAGCGACGGCGGCGCTCCCGACTCCACTCGAAGCCAACTTCGGTCTAATCACACCGCGACTGGTCGCGATCGCGTCATCGGCGTTGTGAATTGTTCGTGATGCCTGCGTATTCGATATCCATTGCCGCGATCGCGTACGAGGGACAATGACGCGACGAACACGCCGCAGGAGCGACTCGTGCCGGTGCGTATGTATCTGCTCGACCGGTCGCGCGAGTAAACAATGCGAGCGCTCAACGGCACGGCGTACATACGCCGCCGTGCGTCGCCGGCGCCACCCACAATCAGTCGACGCGCGGGGTGCCGGGAAGTCGACTCGTCGCGCGGAAAGTCGACTCGTCCCGCGGGAAACCGACTCGTCGCCGTTGTAGAACATATTTTTAGGCAAGTACAAAATAATCTTATTGGCATTCCGCGCTTCCTCACGAATAATTTTCGAGCTACATTCCTCTTCGAGGAAAGTTTTACTCGATATAACACAGTATACGTTACGTATGTTATATATTTGGAGTAAGATTTTCCACGGAGAGAATGTTTTGGAACCTAACCTTGATAAGCGAAGGATGCGTATCTTGTGCTCCGTTTTGTAAACTCATTGTTATATATTACTGCCAATGTGAATTAATCCCGATTTAATTTATTTTTTGTCTTTCTCTCGTTCCAGAAATTAGAATCTACGTTGGTCGAAATGAATATGCGTCGCCTAAGAAGACAATAGGATACGAGAGCAGCCGTTCTATCTTTGCATCCATCCGCTTTCAATTCAAGGATCACTAATGAGATTCGAGAAGGTATGTGATAATATAATTGTAACAGCATGCTCATTTCGTATTTACGTAGAAAAAAAAAAGAGGAAATGGAAAGCTTCTCAGCGATATACAACGTATATCTCTAAACTAATAAGATAAATAAACTTATTTTTTGTCTTTCTCTCGTTCCAGAAATTAGAATCTATGTTGATCGAAGTGAATATGCGTCGCCTAAGAAGACAATAGGATACGAGAGCAGCCGTTCTATCTTTGCATCCATCCGCTTTCAATTCAAGGATCACTAATGAGATTCGAAAAGGTATGTGATAGTATAATTGTAGTAGCATGCTCATTTCGTATTTACGTAGAAAAAAATACGAGAAGAGGAAATGAAAAGTTTCTCAGCGATGTACAACGTATGACTTTTTATATATAAACTAATAAGAATAAATTTCTATATAAATAAATAAAATTCTAGAAATTCTAGGACTTTAAGGATACATAGGACATTTCTCAAGCTATTAAAAAAAATAATGAAAAAATTGTTTTATATTGCATTTGATAGTAGAAAAAAAATTGGTGACGATTTTCTATCTGGATAAAAAATTATTTCAATAAGAAATAGACATGCTCTAATGAAAATATTAATAATGAAATAAGAAATAATGAAAAAATCTGAATTGTTTTATGTAAGTACTTTAAATATTCAAGATGATTTATGTAAAGTTTCATTGCGATGCAAAATCAGTTCTGTTAAATAAACAAAACTTACAAATAAATAAAATTAATTTAATGTTGTAACAAATAATTTAATTTTTAATAATAGAATAACTATAATAGTAAGCTCTAAAAATATGTTATTAATTAATATTATTAAAT
>QKQZ01051180.1:0-21315 GCA_003595255.1 Solenopsis fugax
TCGCGAGCGGGGAATTTATTACGAAATAAACTAGATTCTTTTCTTATCTTTTTTCCTTCTTAAGGTCGCGACACTCTCGCGACGACGAAAGTCTTCTGACGCAAATCCCGCGACGCATTACATTATTACGCGTGACCAATCAGTAAATGCCTCCTCCGATCGAAGGGACAAAGGAAGTGAAGAAGATGAAGACGTACTGCGCTTTCATACCGCACGGTTTGAATCTCAATTCAATTTATTTTTATCACGCATGAAAGAAATTATGATCCTGACTATTCTTTTTAAGAATACTGTAGATATCCTTTGATAATTCTACAGTTTATTTATCAACATTAATTACAAGCATCACATTTATATAATATTCAACATTGTTTAGAAAATTGCAATATAAAAAAATTTGGTTTTATTTTTATTAAAGAATTGTCAAGCTAAGAATGAAATGTACAGCGCCCCACTTCTACTTGCGTTAATTTGACTTATTTGTTTGTTGAACTATTTACTCGTTTACGATTTTTAATCATCGTTTTATCACTGTCTCTCGTTCGAGATGCGCGTTTAAAGTTTCGTGAAAATTCGCGAGGTACTCGCTGTTACGTGAAACGCTTTGCGCTCGCCGACCTTTAGGGGCGAGCGCAAATCACACACGCGGCGAGTCCCAGCATCGTGTTAGCGATGCACGCACCAGCTCTACGCACTGGCACGCCGCTCACGCGTGCACGTATCCTCGCCAGTACTAGCACCGTACAACCAGGTACGCACAATCGCTGGAATACTAATGCCCCGTATGGGACACGCTCGGTCGTCCGCGTAAAATCCGTCTTTTATCCTCGTAAGGTCACACACCGGTCCGAGGAGTTAATGCTAATGAGCAACGGATAGCACAGTCAACCGATAGCTGTCAATAAGAGGCCCGTCGAAAAATTATACATTCAGTAAATCAGAGAAGATGACACGATCGTTATTGTAAATTTTAACGGTAAATTTTAACAAAACTGTCGTTTGGATTAATAGATATTTTTCAATGCAATGACGAGAATTTTGTATCTTAATTCGTTTTTTTGTTTCATGTTTTATTTATTAGCAAATTATACGCAAAACTTTGATTCTAAATCAATGGATTAGTTTTTGCGAAAATGATACCTTGATCTCCTTTTATAACTGCATTACTAAAGAGGAATTTTTGACTAGTCTAGTAGTTAAGATTTCAAGACGGAGAGGTAATTCAGCATTGCTAATTGAATTCATAAGAGACCGGAAATTATCACCGGTGTTAACGTGCAAGTAAAAAGATTTTATAAATAGTCGATAGAAACCGAAACGAACGCAACCATCTTTCTTCATTCTCGTTTTCTTCTACGTTTTGTGAGTTGTGTCTTACAACAAGAACATAACGCAATCCTTCCGGGATTTATCTAACAGCAGACCGAGTATCTTACTCGTTACATGACTCTTAGTTAAATAATTAATTACACTAATAGCATTATGACATTTCGTAATTTAAAGCATTCTTATCAAGGGAAACCTTTCACTGACGCCTTCTTCCTCGGCACGAATTGTACTTGCAAAAACGTGCGATGTACGGAAAACAGCATATGTTATCGCGACAATTATAATATATTATAGGACAAGCAATCCATTTTTCAAAAATCAAAATTCAAAATATTAAATAAATTGGTCAAGATATTAAAATTAAAACATTCACAACACGCTCATTGCAGATTTCAAATAAAAATAAGTGCCGCAATCAGTTGATTTTTAATTCGCTTGATGAAGAGATCGCGAGGAATCGTGCCAGCCGTGGGGTGCGAGAAAGGATCCAGGATCATCTTGCGCGCATACACAGAAGAAGCTGTGCTGGAAGAAGCGAAAGTACGGACATGACTTACCATCGCATCGGTCGCTGAGCCGTACGCGAATAAACGCGTTAATATCAGGAATTACTTGGGGAATATCGCCAGGTAGACAACTTGACGTCTCAAGCATCTCGCTCTGGGCCGTCATTATCCAGTACGCAACCCTTTTTATCAGAATTAGCACGTGACGCGCCCTTTGCCAACCCCGTTAGCGAAAGCTATTTGCGCTTATCGTTGTTTCTGCAGCACGCAGATACGTTTGACGTAATCCTTATTATCCCGAAGCGCAATGGAAATTACGTGATTTTTACGTAAAAGCGCCGCACCGCGCCGCGGCACGGCGTAATCTCGCTGGCGTTATCGTGAGTATGCTAAACAAACGCTTTGTAATATCTTAACAATACCTAAACAAAAGGATATCTTTTTAGTTTTTGTTTTAAGATTAGAATTCTCATATCCATTGATATTGTTCAACTTTGAATTTTATATATTTTTTTAATATTTCCAACGTCTGTCTGAACAAATTCCCAACGATGCTAAAAATACATCTAAAAATTAGCCGGGAAATAAAAAATAACCACGATTAATTAAAGTGAATTCCGGATCTTTGTCAAGTAATTTATTTCCTCGTTAAAAATGATAAAAAAGTAAGAGGAAAAGATATTTCCCTGAGCATTCTGACATTTCTTTCATTTGGAATTTCGATCCAGCCGCACATTATATAAATCGGTTTCTATAATTAAAGCCAAACCGATCCAATCGAGTACAGAGCGAAAGAACTCGCGAGTTTTCTCGCGGTATCGCTCTCGCTCGACTTCCTAATACCGAAAGGGAGGAGGCGACGGCGGCCCCTCTTTCTCTCCTTTGAAACATCGGCGTCGGGGCCTCTTTTTCGAGGTGCGGCGTGGAAGCTGGTGCTGTTTATATAATAAAAGAAGGGAAGGGAAGGAAGGGAAGGGAGGTCCTGGTTCCCCAACGCACATACCGCGGTCTCGCGAAATACCAGCACGCGGCGGCCCGGTCGCGTTACGTAAGAAGCGCCTGGCACGCCGGCATTATTCTAGGTTAAATAATATTATGTCACGAGGAAAGCGCGAGACTTGTGCAATTGAACGCGTGAGCGAGCTCGTTCCGTCGGGTCAGCCGAACTTTGCTTCCTCTCTCTCTCCCTCGATCCCGTCGCGGATTTTATCTCTCACCGCGCACATGTCCCTGTCGCGTCGTCGGTGACGATTATACATACAGAGTTCTCGCTGATTTGGAATATTTGGATTCTCTTTTTACAAAAAGAGACATTAACATTATTTTGAGACATCAACATTAATTTTAATACGTAAATAGCTCTCTCCGTCTGGTCTTCCAATTATCAGAAATATGCAGGGGTTGATGACAATTTAAACGGTTTTCGCTTTAATAGAAAATATTTGAAAATTCGAAAAACATGGTATAAGTGGTGTCCTACTAAACTTTCGCCTAGAAAAGGTCAGTTTCGAATATTGGTTTACTCGCTCTCTCTCTTAGTAACAGTACGTTATTATATTATACTGGTGTTAGATAACTAAAAAAAATGTGCGATAATTTTCTCAAATACTACTTAGTTGTCAAGCAATAAGATTACGTTAGCATTGATTTGAATTGAAGCTGATAAAATTCAGCACATTATGAAAAATAATTAGTGCCTGTATTTTCCTCATCTGCGCGTCTCGGATTGCGATCTAATCACGCTCGTCTTGTGCAATGCCGCTTAAGGATAGATCCGTTCGGCACCCACACGACATCAGATGCGAGATGCATTTATCTCGCCTCTCGCATAAATGTCCTGTGTGCGCGAGTACACGGAACGACGAGCGCACTGAGGAGCCGAACCTTTAGCCGATCTCTCATCCGGAGAAAACGTGCGCGAACTTTTGAAGAGGAGGAGGAGGAGGAGGAGGACAAGGAGGAGAAGAGAAGCAGACGGGGCACGACTCTCGTTCGTGTCTACACCTGGTGCAATCGCGAGACCTCTTCGCCGAGTACCGGTTCGCATGAAGATATTAAGCAACGTCTGACGTAATCGCGTGCCCGGTCGTTCGTCGATCTAATCGTCTCGCCAATTATCCTTTCCCTCTTTCTCTTTTTCTCGCCTCTTCCCGTTCCCGTTCTTCTTCCGGTATCATGCGTACTTTCCACGGATAATGTGTTGTCGTTAGCGATTTATAATGATTCTCCTCATTTTCTATGTTACCGATCTTGAGCGATACGACGATGGCATCGACCATCTCTCGACGAGAAATGTCAAACTTGAAATAAATTTGAAAAATCCAAAATCAACGATTGATACAATATTTTAGATTTTCCTTTTTTTTGGTCTTCTTTTTAACTTGAAGATGTTAGAAGCAATACTTTTCACAATATTATTGTTGCTTCAATTCGTTTACTGATTCAGCTACACAGCCGGATATTATATTTATTAAGTCCAGTTTACATAGTCGCTTCAGTTTAATCTGCAAAATTTTCGAAAGAGACAATCTCTCGCAATTTCCGTTCGTGAATAATAAAGCAGATCAATGGAATGCGAGGTTCGGTAGTGGGATGGTCCACGGAAACCGTCAGCGAAGAAACGGTCAGCGCACGCGGCGCGTTCAGGATCGCGCGAGAGATGCGGGACCCAAATCACCGGATGCGTTGGAAATGAAGAAGAAGAGGATGACTACGAACGCAGAAGTGGGGACCGCACGCAGAAAGAGGCGGTTTGAAAAGCAATTTGCGGCCGGGAAGGATGAGGAGATCGCGTTCCGTTCGGTACTTCCCCGCGCGTGGATGGCGTGCGAATCGGTCCAGGTCGCCGCTGCGCGATGATGCCGACTATCATGATGATGATGATAATGATGACGATGATGATGGTGATGATAATGATGTTGTTGTTGCTGCTGATGATGATAATGATCCGTTGAATCCGCCTTACGAGCCACGAGCGATCGCGATTCCTACATTCGGGTTGCCTTTCCGTATACCTCACGAGATATCTCGTTAAACGATCGTCTCGTAAAATGTTTCTTTAATGGCGATGACTTTACAGAACTTTTATCTCTCATTAACGATCTGTATAATAAAGTTTCGAGTAGTTGAATCGAACAGAATGGAATTCATTTACGATTAGAGAGATCCCAACCCAAGTAGCCCACGAAGCTTTATAATGTTATCACAGACGTCTTAAATTGTAGCATTTCTTTTTAGCACAGCTACTGCCACAATGTCATTATGACGTTTTGACAAAGTTATAGCAAAAGTGAGATAATATTTTTAGACTTTGAAAACAATATCGCAGCTATTTGGCCGCAGCATAACTATTTTACTGTAAAATTAAATAATGATTCTTTACCCCGCCAAAAATTATTTTTTTCTTTAAACTAAAAAAAACGTACGTTTTATCTCAATATCCAATATGTTTTATTTAGGTAGCGGTATACGAGAAACATTGTCATCCGCATCTTTTCTTGCACTCGTGAAAATATAACGCTCCTTGTAACGAGGTCGTCTGCATCGAACTGCAGTCTAAAGACGCCTAATCGCATCGATTACAGATATTTCGTTCCAAGCCGTTAAACATAGCCTTCTCGAATCGCGCGAGCAACGACTTCTCCAGCAAAATCGGTTAGCGGTCTAACGAACTTTAATCAAATCCACCGCGGACGCCACGCTCGTATATGCGATTAATTCGAATCGCGTCAAAACTAAAATCGGACAGCGGTAATTAGATATTGATCCAGTGACGAAACGATCCTGTCCACCGGGTCACTCGTAAAACTACAAAGTGTAAAATCGTTCTCGCGATTTTACACTTTGTAATTTAATTTGGAGCATGTACGATCAGAATCGGACCAAACTTATACGCGACGTCGTTTCAAAATTACTATCTAAATACAATTTATTCGCACAAATATAATGGAAGTTATTACCATATTTCGTAAAATTATACAGTTGCGCGTTTTGAGATTATCCCGTTTGCCTATTTTTAAAGAAGAGCTATATTCGTGACTGCAAATAGCGCGAGCGAAGGGGTCAGAAACGAGCGTTCACCCGCTCCTCTCTTTTGGCCACGAAAGAATTAGATCATGACGAATGATCTCCGTAGGGTCCAGAAGAAGATGATAAAGAGAAGATCACTCAAGCGGCGTTGTGCTACGCGTGTGATCGTGTCCTTCCAACTTCCGCTTTTTTTTTTACACGTGCTCGTTATCGTCGATGTTGTCTTCGTCGTCGTCATCGTCGTCATCGTCGTCGCTCTTCCACCAGAAATCTTTCTCGGTGTCGGTACGACTGACTTTTGCGCAAGCATATCGCCTCATATCGCCTGTGATCGCGCGCGCGTGTAAGCGGCGAACGGGCGAACGATGAACTTTTCCGTATCGGGAACGCTTATGAAATAATTCATCGCGAATCGGTATCCGTGCTCGACCGGCTAAAGGTCCGCTCGCACCTCGCGGCGACGAAAGGGAAAGGATGCTGTAAGGATGAGCGCAGGCGAGCTGCGTCAACCGCTCGACCTCGTTCGTACAATTGTCGCCGATGACACCGAGATTAGAATAACTCAACAACGCGTTCTCGAATAGAACATTTGTAGCGATGCACGAGTCCCTGACTCCCTGATTTTTTATCTCTTTAGACGCGAATCTCTTTCGACTTTGCCGAAACGAAAAGAGAATACGTCTGTGTGTTGACGAATTTCCGGGAGGGATTTACGCGTACGGATCACGCCTTGTGGCAATCTAATTAACGGATCCAAGAATAAATTATCGCGGATTTAAGTTGAGAACAGACAAGATCGGATTCTATTGAGAAATTGAGCGAAACCTCGGCTTTATCGCTTGTAGACCGAGCGTAAGTTCTCGACGTATGAAGTCTTCATCTTTACGTGGCACGACGCTTTTGTGCATCGCGAGACGACTACGTTGTCGGATTCTTCGTATTGGAACACGAAAAGCAACGACTCACGCTGCTCAATCGTATTGCGACTCTATCCGCGGCGCGTCGAACACGGCACGTCTACATAACGCTATCGATAAATCTATCCGGGATGCATCCTTTAAGATGTTCTTGCTGCTGTCGGATTACCCAACATCGGCAAAGCACCCGCGCCGATCTCTGCTCCGACGGATAAGGGGAACGAGGGGGGAGGGAAGGATAGGTTAGCTTCGTGCGAGCAAATCCTCGTGAAGTAACAGAATAAAGTTGCGCAAGCCGCATCGTGGGTGAGAAGACGGTACCTCGGAGAATCGAAGGAAGACCGCGCGGAACGCGGCGCAACGGCGTAGAATCGACGGAGAGATCATCTCGGCATATTGAATTGCGTCCGCGCGATTGATGAGGATCTCAAATCTCAAATTTTAACGAGAAAAATTTCGGAAAACACTCGCACTTGAAACGACGAATATTTTATTGGTCGCGAAACCTTTCTGATTCGAGAAGCGAAGAGATTTTTTTTATTACTTCGACTTGCTCTCTTTCTGTTATACCTTTACACTTCCTATGAGCAATACGGAATAGAGTCCATTTATTACAAATATGATTAAAAAAAGCCGAAAGAAAAATTTCCATTCGAAATTAAAACAGCAATACGTATATGTGAAATGTAAAACGAATATAAAGCTGGATAGTAAAACTTACCGACACGGAACATTACATAAAATAAAACTAATTAATGAAGCTAATTAATTTGAAAAAAAAAATTAATTTGATTTAATATATTTAATATTCTTCTTACTTTTAGCAAGAAACGTTTAACTTTTTTTCACACACAATGTTTCTTCGCGACGCTCGATTCAGTTTTAAATATAAAAAACAGTTAGACGTTTCATCTGCCATGTTCTAGCACTCTTAGTTATTGGAAAGGTAACTTATATATTATTAGATGATAATTCTTACGGGATGTCATTTCTTCCGATCTCGCAGCCTCGACGCCACTGGCGAAGGACGGAGATAGTCGAAAGGAAGAGAAAGGACGCTCCGCGAGAGTTCATCGCGTTACGTAAGTGACGTGAATGCGACTTAAAGGTGCGGTGGAAGCGCGAAGAGTCCGCGATCAGTTGTGTCGCTCTGACATTTTCTCCGTAAATACTAATAGGACGACGCTCTCGCGATTCGCGTTGTTTGATTTACGCCGCTTCGCGTCTCGCGGCTACTCATTTCGTCATTGGTCATCTCGCACATTAGGCCTATTTCCCTTCTTAACTTTCGAGTCCAAATACGAGGATCATCCCTTTGAATTTTCACAGAGATTGAAAAAATGCGAAATAATTCGTTTGCCTGATTTGGAAAGAGGTCAGTGACCAAACGAAAATTTCATCGCCATCGAGAGGAGGATGGAACGAGAGAGGAAACGCATGAGATGTAAGGAGGAGGAAAGAACGAGGAAAGGCGACGATTCCTGATTTCTAAAGAAGCAGGACAATAGCGATTTCTAGAAGGATCGTTTTTAAGTTCCTGTTATTGTTGAATTCGGATATCCCTCGCGGGTTTTGGCCTTTAGCCCTAGTTCTGAGAAAATTCTCTTGCGTAAACCTTAAGAGGCACAAAGAACATTTAGGATGACACACACACACGCCCACACACATTCACATATAGATATACAGCCTTGGCCAAAATTATAAGACACCTATACCTTTTTCATTTATCTGAAATTTTTTCATCTGTATTATTTCAAATTAATTACTGGCATTATACATAAATTTAAAGGATTCTTGAAACAAAGAATAATCTAGTTAAAAGTATTTAAAAAATATAAGATGCTTATATTATAATATTTTGGCCAAAGCCGTATATCCTGAAACGCATTTCATTCTCATGCCTACTTTTAGATTTAGTATAAGAGAAACCCGCAGTGTTTCTCTTACTCTAAATTTTTTATTTTTTCTTGCTAATGCATTCTTTAAGTCGTACCTTTCTTCAGGAACTTATAAACGCTCCTTCTAGAAAGATATTTGTTCTGTTTCTTCAGAAATCAGGAACCGTCGCCTTCCTCGTTTTTTCATCCTCTTACGCGCGTCTTGTGCGTTTCCTCTCTCGTTTCATCCTCTTCTCGATGGCGATGAAATTCTTGACATATTTTTGGTCACTGACCTTGTTGGGACGAACTGTTTCGCATTTTTTCACTCTTTGTATAAATCCAAAGGGATGGCGACATATGATCAGGTATAGTTTCCTTCTGTCATTCAATCGCTTTTAGAAAATTTCAGTCTTGCAATCTCTATTATAATAGAAAGATTAATAGAGATTAACATTTTATTTAACATTATGATGTTAAATAAAAATTATGAAACTTCGAAATTCCTGTTATCAAAATAATTACATTGTAACTTGATTTCTAAATGTTGTAATTATATTACTATCATCGACCATTTGAAAATCTCATTTAGTAATTTATTTCAAGCCTGATTAAGTCGTCTTAATAATTCAAAATTTTTCTATGTAATTATCTTATATGTAATTATTTTAAAACTATTTATTACTTTAATTATACTTGCTACACATATCTTTTTTAATATAAACATTAGTTTGCATTGATATATATTCAATTATAATTTTTATTGACAAAATGCTTTTTTGCATCATCACATAGAAAATAATAAGATTTTTTTATTTAATGATATAAAAGTGGAGAATGCAAAATATTTGCAAGCATACATATTAATGCGTCACATCTTTATATTTTCTACTATAAATATAAATTGTAAAAGATAGATTTTGAAGAATTATATATTTTTTAGGCATCAATATTGTCTGGCATCGAAATAGAATATAACGAAATTTTCTTTTTCAAAATCAAATAATATCGTATTGTTTGTACCGAAATCCCGTTCAGGGTTACAGCACTCTCGTTAGTAACGAGGTACGCGTATCGGAAGCTTCTTCGGTATTCTGAACAAATTCGTGAAGAAACGAAGATCACCATTAGCGCACACGTGCGTCCCAGAAAGTTCGTAGAAGCAATTTCCATGACGGCGACCACCTGCGAGCCTTAATCGAGCCTTAATGTGCAATAAGGAGAATAATGACACTGCCGATAATAACGAACGGACTCTTTGTTGACAATAATAGAGTGAAAGTGGTTCAATTAGTGGCGTGCCGACGAAATTACGGGATGTCGCGTGTCACGGGAGCTGCACGACTTTTTTCTTTTCCCGCCATTGCTACACATGCAAGAGATGGAGAAACACTTCGAATGGACGTCAGTTTCGTGAATGGATTACGCTTTTTCGGTAAAAACGACAAAGAAACCGACACGAAACGCCGGACTGACGAATTTGCGTGCGTAATCAAAATTTCATGGAACAATCAGTAATTTCTTTTTACCGCAAAAATATTATATTTGCGCATTATAAGTAGTATAGAATAGTATAAAAAGTATAATAAATTAGTATTCTGATAAAGATTATTGATCAGTTAGAAAAATATTAATTTATATTATAGTATTGTATATTATTAAAGAATATTAAAGTTTATTTTTCTTTTTTTAGAATAGCAGAAAAGCAGTTTAGCATTCAAAATTTCAAGAATTTTCTTCGTCCATTCATTTAAAATATACAATTATTAATAAAATACCAATATATGATCATTATTAGAATTAACTCATTCTTTTTTTTTTTTTTTTTTNTTTAAAAATATTATTAGAGGTTGCTCTTTTTACTCGAGATCTCTGTCCCATCTTTTCCGGATGTCACATGGAATTAGGATCAACCCTTCGCTGCTCGGACACATGTAAAGTGGCAAACGAGTCCTAGAACTCGACGTTCCTCTTCTTCAACCCTCGATATCTCTTTTTTCCCTTTTCGTCATCCAATGAGATGATGCGTGCACACACGTGCGTTTCGTAGCTTAAGATCATCCCGAATCTTGTACGAAAAGCAAGAGAAGCCGACAACGCGGCAGGGAGAGGGAGAGGGAGAGGGAGAGGGAGAAAGGCCGACGTGGAGGCAAAAAAGGGATTGGAAAGGAAACCTGTAACGGTCGTAGGAGGAGTCGTGGGAAAGCGGTCGGCGGGATTCATAGACTTTTTCTTCCGAAGGTGCTTGCGCGGGCGACGGGATAAGAGGGAGAGTCGGCGCATTGTCCGACACACGACCAGGGTTGGTCCTGGTTACGACCCTTGTCGGGTCCTTCGCCCCTCGGCTCGTACATTCCCGCAATGACACAGACACAGAATGAACGAAGAGGATTTCTTCCACTTCGGTTGTCGGTGGCGAGAAACGTCTAATTTACCGCGTTTTGATACTCAGAGATGAAACACCCTTCCCTGGTGGGATACCCACTCTTTATTGATGTAATATAGCGCCCACTGCAATGTCAACTGCTCCGAAAACATGAAACATGCTCTTTTAAATTATGAATTATATTGTTTACTATGTAATATTTTAGCAAAATAAAATTTTAATACACAATAAAGATTCTATTTTCTTGTAAATTTAATTATCAGAAACATATTCTTCAAATCATAGTGACAAAATAATCACGTTCCTAAATATTCAATTACAGCACTTTACTCTTCGCTGATGGATATTACTGCAGCTGGTTACTCGAGCCACACGAAGTCACCGAGGGTTATTCGCTAACCGTTCCCGCACGTCGCCATTAATCTTGCAGACTGGTGTCCCCTCCGATTCGCGAAGGGCACCGGACTCGTTTCACGCACCCCCGGCTTACACACGAAACTTTATGCAAATGAGTCGTCATTCATAACTACGCAATGCCGTTTGCACAGAATCTCTGCGCTGTCTGGAAAAAAAGACTGCGCTTCCCCTGGCATGCAGCCCCCGGTCCCGATGTCAGGGATGAAATTTCGAGTCCGTTCGAAGAAGACGCATTGAGAGCGCGATTTCTATGCCGTAATCACGTTTCAAAGGAAGCGTAATTTCACCGAATCGTGAAGTTCTCATCGCCAAGGTTCGCCAGTTCGCAGCGGTCCTGTTTTCATTTCTTTTTCTGTAGTCTCTCCACGAAAAAAATATCGATGCATTGAAATAGTCATTTTTTTTAAAAATAAAATTTTAAAGCAATGCTTGTCACTATTTGTTACTGTTTGTCGTTTGTTTCTCAATGTTTCACGTTCATCAATTTGAGTTGCAGCGAATGCTCGAGTTTCGAAAATATTTGAGGCGTGCTGATTCAAGACAGCTTCGTCCGAGTTCTTTTTTTATCTCAGAGATCATCTTGCCGGATTTTCCCATACTGATGGAACACCTGCTTGGAGAGAACGGTTTTGAAGCTGTACGATATTTCTATAGGCAGTTCATAGTGCGTAGACCTCCAAGACCTCTCCTACTAAATGCTACGGCCACGTGACCCATTATGATCGAATACCTGCAGCGACTGAAAGAATTCGACGCACCTTAGCAACAGTCTTTTATGCAACTCTTATAAATAACTTGAAAACTGACTGACATAATTTCCCGTGATTTCGGAAATCCAAGTAGCTTATGTTGTAAGATCGTAAAGCTACAATAAACATCGTGCAAACCTGTGTAATATTTATAAAGTGCGGTTTTTTGCCATTAGACAATTTCTCGTTTCACTCTACTGTTATTTTTACTATAATAAATCAACAATTTCTATTCCACTTTATTTTGCTTGACTTTTTAAAACGACGATTAAGTATCTATGTACGCAAGGTGGCAAAACTGTTCCCTGGTGGCACTCATGGTGACCACGAAGTGACGTATCTTCTAGAAGACGAGGTCAACCCCTTCTTAAACTCGCAGGATTGAACTAAGCGGTAAATCGTTTGAGCGCAGTTTGTTCGACGACATGACAGTATCTGCCATCCTAATCTTCACGACGATTTATCAATTTACTAACAATCGTGCGAGACGCTCTTAAAGATCAAAAGGGATAACGGCGTAACGAGGGCAAATTATAAATATTTTACGCGTACTAAGATTCTCTCGGAGCTGATATCGCAAAGAAAATCGCTGAGAGCGTGAGCGTACTTTCAGAAGAGTTAACAAGATATAAAGTAATCAGAATTTGCATGTAAAGTATATCGAGGCTCAAAATGCAGATCAAAAACTTATCAAAACTTCAAGAGAGAAATGTACTATTTCTGTTTTACTATCCAAAATGCCAAAAAATATTGATATTACAATTTTAATCGTAATAATGTTAAATAGCAATTTTTCTTTATCCTAATTGTCATTTTTATATTTTTTTAATTTAGTCCAGCGACGTTTGTGGTCTATTCAAAATCTGATTCCCTTAATTCAAATTCTCCGGAATTCTTTTAATTAGAATAATCGAAACAACTTGTCAATCAACACATTTAAATAACGAAAATGGCTATGCCAGTCGAAAGCAGATTTTATATTTTTCGCAATAAATTTTTTAGTTTTCACGATAAGGGGGAGGGAAGGGGAGAAGAGGTCGTAGAGATGCTTATAAGCATCAAAATTATTAAATTTAACAATTTAATTTACGTGATATTACATTTATGAGTTCTTCTTAAAAGCTGCTTTAACTTTTAAGTCCAGCAAGTAGTATGCGGCGGGCAGTTTAGAAAATCCTGTAAATTCACCTAGAAAATTATTGAGCACTAAGATTTATACCGATCTCTCGACCGATATAGTCATTCTCGTTATTTAAATGTATTGATACACTTGCCGGTCATATTAGGATTTCGTTTAACTTGTTAATCTTTCCCCCTAAAACATTCTGCGTGTAAATACAATCGTACGTGTCGACGAGTGTATCGTATATTCCTAACTAGACATCGATTGACGATAATCGGTCGCGAGAAGGAAGCGGAAGGGCCGGATCGGCGCACGAATCGTTTAGATACGGAGATTCGTTCCCCGGAGGTAGAAGGAGAGGAAAGGAGATTACAAGACGAGGAAGAGCGGAGGCTTGGGACGGGGCCCCAACGCCCAGAGCCAACGCCCAGTCAATCTCGAGGACACGAACTAGGAGCGATCGCCTCGGTCGGAGGCCTCCGCAGCTTCGCTCCGAATGGTTGCGGCCACCGACCGACCGACCGACCGACCGACCGAGCAACCGCTTCCTTTTAGGCATAAACTCCTTCAATACGCCCGCGGCTCGGCGGCTGTTGCTGCTGCTGCTGCTGTAAACACACTGTCGCAGGTAAACTTGAAAAGCAAGGTCCTCGACCTCTCAGGTAACACTATGCATGCGGAGCACCCGCGGTGGCCCGCCCCGGGCCCCGGGGATCGCTCGCGCGATTATAATTGCTGATAAGACTAAGAAAAAGAGGGGACGCGCTTCACTGAAGCGATGTTGATCAATTAAACGTGAAAGCTAATAATATTGTTTGCGAATGATAAGGGAAGATCAAAAAATTGATGACATTGCAACGGGTCGCGTTTGTAATTACACTTCTCCCTGTCTTGCGACGCTGTATTTATCGCATGGATTAGATTAGATGAATTTCAGCGGCAATAATTGTATGAAAGCTTAACGCATCGATAAACAATTTTAACGATAGCTATAATTAAGCAATAATTAAAGTTATTTATTTTAATTTTTTTATTTGATATTAATATTGATGAAATGTAATTTTTCTACTCGGGCAGAAAGACTAGATGGAAAATCAATTGGACCGTGATAAATTCCGATTAAACGCGTGTTCGCGAGAAGGAGAAAGGGCTATCTGCTCTTATTCTAACAAGTAGCCGGTGCGCGTGACCGCGTCTTTCTTCGTCGAGGAGGAGCTGATCGCTCGGGGCGTAGCGTCGCCGCGTCAGAGGCGCGTCGTCTCGCGTTTAATCGCGCTGGATGACGGATATCGGCTGTTACGCGCGATAATACGCGCTCTCGTAATACCGGATCCCTGGACCGTTCCGAGAGAAGCGTACGGCTGCTGGCTTCTTCGGCGAGAGAGAAGGAGAGGATCGGAATGTGGCGGCTACGGCGGCGGCGGTGGCAGCTTAATCGAGGGTCGTCGCTGCGGCGCATAACGATACTTTAAAGCCGTGCGACTGCACGTTGTCGCTCAGGAACTATAATCGCCCTGGGAAAAGCCTGTACTCTCGCCCGACGTCGCTCGCGTCGGTTCATTCGTTAGCCGGTGCGTCTCCGCAGGCGCGTGTATCTCGTCCTTATTCCTTGAGACGGTAGCTCTAAGACGCGGACTTTACCTGAGGCGGAGCGGCTTTGCTAACCGACACCGATTAAAGAGACGATAGGGACAATAATAAGTTTCCCTCTCTTATTGAGTCGTTTGCAGCCCTTCTACGACGGGATACGCAAGTACATATGAATAAAAATGAACCCGTATAGATGCTTAAACTAAATATATTTCAATAAAATAAACGGCAATAACAGTGCCGCGATATCTGATATCGATGCAAATTTCACAAAGTATTAAAAATAATGTGTAATCTATTTTATCAATTCATTATGGAAACAAGCGACGAGAAATGGGGTACTGCAGGGAGTCTGTCTGCCTACCTGCCTGCCTTTAATTTGGATCGAGTTAAAATCTCGCGCAGTAAGATACGTTATCTACATAAATGATGCTTCCGCAGATTGATATTAAATCAGGTTATGAAAACGGCCGTTTGCCGTGTCCATTAAGTTACTTTAATTTTTCAGAATAATCTATGAGGTCGAATAAATTAGATCGAGTGCTCCGCGCGCGGATATTAGCAGATCTGTCCGCGTGCGAATGGGCGATCTTGTTTTTCTCGCCTCGTCGCGCTGCATCGCCGTTGCGAGTTGATTAAATCACCGCTCGATTCTCATAAATGTTGATCGCCATTATCACGGTTTTATTAACTCCGTGTAAGATCTCGTAAAACCGACTTTGAGACGCTCTCGTTTCTCCACGTACTAACGGAACCGATATTATTTCCCTTGCGTTTGCGATTTAATCGCTCTCTGAAGAACTCTCGCGCATATACATATAACTGCGGTCATTCATTAACGGCTTTCTGATCGCCTGCGTTGTGGCTTTTGCACGTCTCTCAGCGCGATTTGCCTTACGTTCCAAATCGCCAAAGCAGTGTTAAAGTGTCAAGACAAAACTACGATATTTATGCATGATATTAACTATCATTAAGAGAAACTTTAATCTACATATTAAAATTATATCGGCGTCAACAATCTAATTTAGCAAATGCATCATATTCTCAGCATATGATTTAAGGATTCGAGTTACCAAACGTGTGACACAATTCGCTTAATAAACACATTACGACAGGAAGAAAAGGAATCAGAATGCATAGTGTCGAGATTATGAGCATAATTATATGAAAATATTAAGCTAATATATGTAAAATATTGATTGCATCTCTCTTTCGCCATGATATATCAAATATTTAATTAATTTTATCTAAACAGTAATTAATGGAAATTAATTATCAAAAAATTAAATAATGATTCGGAAGTCAGTGATAAGACTGTCAGCATTATTAAAGAAGAAATAACAATTGTAGTTTGTTCAATTGAATCTCGTATTTTTTCGAGACGACAACGTGAGTGTCGATACACCTCAATAAATTTCAATACCCTATCAACAGGTAGTATAAGTTGAAGCTCCCTACAATGTTCACAGAAACATAATTTAACGTCCTGTGCCGTTTTTCAAGGGTTCCTGTCATCGTCGACGCAGTTACGAGCCACTACGGTTCTGTTCCTCTGTTGTTCGACGCTCTGCATGGATATACACATTTGCGTTTACATATTTACGCGTACACGCGCGCAAGTCGGCGGATTTCAGCATCCGTTTCGCGAGAGCCATCCGGTCCGGGCTCGCAAAGTGTCTCCGGTCGGCTCGCCGCGGCCGTCGCGTTTTACGATATGCAGATAAGCCGGCCAGGGATGCGGAGCTATAAATAATTGCCGCGAACTGGAAACTGGTGGCTTAATGCCGCGTAATCGCGCTCGCCGCCGGCCGACGATCATTACAGGTATCGGAGCTGGGAAAGTAGGAAAGAGTTTTATCATTATCCATCGCGAACGTTCAATCCACGTCGGCGTTTAGGCCCCGCATTGAATTAGCTTTGGACTCCGCCTTCCGTTTTATCTGTTTCACTTCCTGTCGCACGACTTTCGAATGGACGGTGAATCTGTCGAGAGGATTTGCATCGCGAACATTGTGTCGTCGATGCTGCTCGTAATCACGAATCAACAGGAAAAATATGGCCTTGGATCTTTCGACGTTACACTTTCTTCGTCTTTTCTCTATTTCGCACAGATTCTCTTGCCTTCCAATTTTTGTTGAAACAATACAAGCTTTATACAAATTGTGTTAATTATTATATCACATTTTTATTTTATTATACACCTCGCGTGTCTCATGGACGTACACTGAGAGAAATCGTTTGGTAGAATAGTGATTAATGAATTTTATAGTTACTGGTACCAAAAACTTAGTTAAGAAAACTTTTTGTAATTTGTTGTATGAAAATAATTATTTGGTTAAAGCTACAAATTGTTTGGTCAAAACAACTATCTATTGTATTTAGTAACTATCACTATAAAATTCATTTGATCACTACTCAACCAAACATTTCTCTGAGTGTATATAAAAAAATGTGCTTTGGGTCTCTGGTGCGAATTCCTAATTCGTCGTACAGCTGTTTTCTACCGTACCTTATATTTATGATATCGACCGCGAGACAGAGAATGAGCTCCACCTGCACCTTTCTTACGCTCCCTTGTCTAATATCCTAGGAAAACTGCAGGAAATTACCTTCTCTATTCACCGTGGCCAGTGGCCGGTTCGGTTCGACCAACCGCGTAGCGCAAAAGGCGCAAAAAGCGATCGTGGAAATAAAACGAATCCGGTACACGCTTCCGGACGCATCAAGATTCCGCTTGTATCCTCTGTCCGTATATCTGAGATACCTGAACGGAGGCGGGTATCCTGTGCGCGCTCGAGACTCCTGTGTGCGTTCGAGCATGTAATGATCGCCGTCTCATCCCCGGCACAGGAAGAGGAACAGGTTTTTCCATTTTTCGTGGTCTTATCGGCCTGCCTTAACCCACGAAGACGTCAATTCCGCGGATGTTGCCGCAGCGAAAAACAAGGACGAGAGCTCTGAATACTACGGCCAGCGGAACGACGCGAACAGGATGTTCGAGTCGCATACATTTCGAGTTGTGTGCGACGACGTAAACCGCGCGCTTCGCGAAAATAAACGAGGAGAATAAGAAAAGCAGGAGAGGAAAAAAAAGGTGCGAGGATTGATCACCTTCGAAGTGGCGAGTCTCTTACGCCGACTCTAATCGTGCAGAACAGGTTCAGGTCACGCGTAATATAAATTACAATCTTTAGACTTACGAGATACGACTGCAACGTTAATTCGAAAAATCATAAATGACCAATGATTATGATTTACGTAACAAAGTATGACGTGATAATAATTTACATGAAATTATAGAGTTATAAATAATTAAATAAAGTTTTATTCAAGTATCTATCTTTAATGATTTATATATTTTCTGCAAACAATATGACTCCTTACGACAATAAATAAACTTATCTTGAATAAAACAAATTTTAATAGATTAGATATTCTTTTATGATTTTTCTTTCCATATAGAAATTTTGCATGCTTTTGAATATATACCCAGCGAACAATTTTTAATATATAACATTTCAATTAATGTTATATAATTATTATAAAATATAGTAATTAATAATATTCGCGATTAAACTTTTTAATCACGAGCTAATTTGCTAAATAATCGGCAGCGTGTCGAAATATCGCGTACTTCCTCAGCAATGTCGACGGTTGTTCCGAGGTAGGACACCTGCATCCGAGGCCGGATTCCAGAGACGGTAATCCACCTTATCCCAACACAAGATCGTACCACGGAGATCTTGTGGGCGTGCCGGGATACCTTGAACCTAATTTCGGCGCGTATCCTTTGCTCCTCTTCCCGTTACCGTCCTCTTTTCCTTCACGCATCTCCTTCCCGCGCGCTTAGTCCTTCTATATCTCGCAGCCAGAAATTATTTATAATCCTTTCAGGCAACGATACACGCTCGAGGAAGCCAACTAACGCCCGATTTAAGGGATCCGTAGGATACGCTGGTACATTAATCACGATTCACCGAGTCACGTTCCTGAGTTTCTCTCGACATTGGAGAATTTTTAACGTGCCTCACCCCGATATAATCGAGAAGACGCGGGTTGACTGTTACGAAAATTAGGAAAAATGCACCCGCGTAAAAAAGACGGCGTTTGACAGTAGACATGAATTCCTTGACAAATTCGGAAAAAATTTCATTAAAAAGAATACATTAATTGAATTTAGAGAATTAAATAAAAATTTGAAATGTCATTTCTGTTTATATATATATATATATATATATATATATACAATAAGTAAGATTAAAAGCAACAAGTATTAATCTTCTTTAGATTATTATATTGTATATAAAAGAAATCATAAGATAAATATAGAAATCTCAGTATATGCCTACTGAGAATATAATCTAATAAATGTTAGAATATTGATATTCGAGAATCCTTAATTCTCTCTTGTGACTATGAAAATTTTTCTCGGATACTCCTCGACTCAAAAACCGACACCTTCGGCAAAAAGAGATGCCGCGGAAGGCATTAAGCCATAGAATCGGTTCCTCGACACAAATCGCTCCTCCGTACCTTTAGATCTTCCGAGATATCGATGGGAGGCGGGACGGTTGGGTGACGCGCGATTGGACAGAAAAAAAAAGAACTGCCATCTTGAATGAGGATGAAGATGCACTGAGCACCTGGGAAGAAGCGGGTAGACGTAGGCGGCCTGTGTACCGTAAGATCAAAGGCCGCCACCGTCGATCGAAGCCTCCATCGATCGAAATATTGAATGCCCAGCTCGAAATCCCGGTGCCATCGCCGCCCTACCGATTCTTCTTCCCTTTTCCGTTTTGTGCCTTTGCCGTCCGACTTATCGGCATCTCGGCATCACGATATTCTTGGATTGCCGCTTTGCCTACGAATCGGAGATTAAATGGAAAACTGATCATCTTCAGTAGTGACTGCGCCGGTCTCGCGATACTACCGGAACTGTTACGACGTGGAAAGATGCAGCGCAGTCTGATCGATCAACAGGTACTGGTATATAAAGCTGATATTCGATATGTTGTTCGCTACATGAGTAAAACAAGATTCGCATAATACGTAAACTTCCGCCTCGAAGGAGTTCTAATCAAGACCGAATAAAAACTTCATCTTTTTATTGGTGTTCATTAAATGTTTTTTAATACAATTTTATTAACTTGGAAGGTGCTCTAAATGATTTCAGTAATAGAGGTAATTTGTTAGAAGATATCCTAAAGGCAGAATTATAACTGTTCGTGTGTAAATAATAAAACTCATCATACTTATGAAGAGGCAGAAGAAAAACACTGAACAAAAAGACGTTAAAACTGTCGAAAGGAAATGAAATATGGAGACGGATGTTTGAATGGCGGTAAAGAATATCTCTCTTTTTTTTTTTCAATTTGTCCGGCACTAGGTCAATTCAGCAGAAAGGAATCGAAATGGCGCACTACGAAAGATATACGAAGGGTAAGAAGGGGAGGGGGATACGAAAAGGTTCATAGAGAATTCTCGCGAGCGGAGGTGTAGCGTTACGAAAGACGAAACCTGTAATAACAGAGGCATCTGCTCTTTCTCCTTGTCTTGTTCTTTCACCCAACGGCTTCCAACGGTTGGGTAGAGCACGCAAGTGCGCGTGCCCCCTGAAAATCTCCCCTATCTTCTCCTTCGTCCAACTCGTCAGACGTCGCCATCATCAGCATCACCACCCGCTGCAATCTCCTCCCCCCCCCTTCCTCCCAGTGACGATGCCGATGGTGTCGCTGTCGCCCGTTCTTGAATTTCGCAGTTGCAGCTGCAGGATTCCTTCTCGGACGAACCTGAATAAACGCCTGTTGTGCCGCGGCGTCAAATTACATGGTCATTCAAATCATCGGTGACGATTACCGTCTCTGAAGCAAGCCGGTGCTGCTATGTCTCGACAGTTCGAGATCCCGTTTCGAGATTTCACCAAAAATGTTGGCCCTTCGGTGACCCCCGGCTGTGTCTTCTCGTAAAACGTACCCCGATCCGAATTGGACGAAATACCACGTGCAAACGTGTTTCACGATACAAAGTATTAAATTAAAAAATATTCAGAAATGTAATATATAAACTATTAAATATTATGAAAAGTATATCTCAAGTATGAAAAAGATTCTGTTACGATTAATGTTTATAAAATTTATGAATTTGCAGCCACTGGCAAAAAAATATATCTTGCGAACTGTTTTCGATCTGTTGGAAAAAATGACATAGTAAATGTCTGAAATAAGAATCCCTTCGGTCAATTGTATTAATTGTAAGAAAATCCGGAAAAATGATTATCTCGCGAGATATCCTGCAGGCTTGCGTCAACAATGCCATTGGTGAAATTGCCACGTCGAAATTCGTCGAGTTCTCGGCTGCTTCGGCTCGCGCGAAATTTCGTCCGCGCCTTTCCT
>QKQZ01051183.1:0-18143 GCA_003595255.1 Solenopsis fugax
GAACTTCGAGATACGGTAAAACGCGCGTAACGGGGAGTAATAAAACGATTAACGTTTGCGGCGCGTTTCGCCGGGCGAGCGATTAACCTGTTGCTGTTGGTTTATTCATCCCGTCCGGAATTGGGTGAGACGACGAAACTACAGCGAACCTAGCGAACTAATCTACTAGTATGCAAACGCCGCCGCCAGCGAGAGTCCTTTGCATAGCAGTCCTTCGGCGTTGCCCTGCTCTGCCCTGCTCTACCCGGCCCGGTCCGACCCGTCCCGCCGCGCCGAGTCGTAATAACAGTCAGACGGTAGTAATCGCCGCCTCACGCACACACCACCCCTGCGCCGAAACGCAGGTTACATAGATCGACCAGTAATTGCCAAGTTGTCGGTGACAACGCGATTTACACGCGGTAGCGCGTGGCTCTTATCCTTATACTTTATTCTGTAGCTTTATCCGTCCCATTCTTCATTTTTAATCTCTTCAAGAAGTATTTATTGCTATTCTTTGAAAGCACAAGTTTTCATTTCCATTAGTTTTGTTGTTCCAAAAAGCGGCTATGACGATACATGTTCTTATTGATCGAGACAGAGACTGTAGTTGACTCCAATACATACAATTTTCCATCCAGAAGAAAATTTCTCCAGTTCCTCTTTTTCGAGAAAAAATTCAAATTAATAATTTAAAACGTTAAAAAACTTGATAAAACGATCATAATCTTCAATAGCAATTTAATATCAGTGAGCTAGGATTCACCGCGAACTGACATTCTTCAGCTGAACTGGTGCAAGAACGATGCATGCGAGAGAGACGTTGCTTCAACGAGAGTGGACCGACGCGTGAGTCCGATCCCGGCAAATTTCGTCGTGCTTGTTTAGATTTCTCCGTTATGTGTTGCATAATCCCCCATGACCGAGTCCCAGGGTGAAGCAACAAGAAAAGGGGAAAAGAAAGAAAGAAGCTACGAAAGAACCGCGAGGGGGACCGTGGACGGAGGGCGAGGGAGGGACAAGAAAGAAAAACAAAGTTCGCGGAGAGCAGGAAGTGGCTCGCGTAAAAAGAAAAGCCCTGGTAGCTCGTCCGCGAGCGAAGAGAGCGGAGTGGAGTAGTAGGCCAAGTGGCAGGAACTTCCCCAGAGCCGCGCGGGCGATTCTCTTCCGCGAGATCAAGAGAGAGAGAGAGAGAGAGAAGGAAAGGGAGGAGGGAAAGAGGTATCTTTTATTTCGTTCGAGGGAGTAACTGTCAGCCGGTATTTCGCGGAGGCAAAATAAAGTATAAAGGGTGCGCCGTGCACCGGTGCACCGTGAGGTGTATACGGACCGCACGAAACGACGACGATGCAGCGAGAACGACGTTGGGACCCCTCGATATTCCCTCCGATCAGTAGCGGATTTAGCATACGTGGGGCCCTAAAGCGTGGAAGACCGATTAGCAAAGAAAGCTCACGTATATTTTTGTCGTTAAATTAAAATCGACATGTTTTTATCATTGTAATTAATAATGAATGTAAGACACACGATAATTAAGAACATAGATAAGAAATATAGACAAGAGAAATATATACAATAGAATGTAGGAAAGGTATAAAAAAATCATAGGATGTGTATTCACTCATATTTCATATAATTAAAAATCTTTTTTCTCAATGGAAATCTGTTCTTGGCAATTTATCCTATCCATTCCTATACAAACGGAGCTATCGAGCTCCTACAGCATGGAGCATAAAACGTGCGCCTTGTGCCCCTATCAGGTTCGCCACCAATTTTGATCGTCTCGACCACTTCTTTCTTCCTTTCTGCTCCTTTGCATCGCGTGTCTCTCTCTCTCTCTGCGGTTCTTCGTGTTGTTTCCTCTTTCTCTCACGATGTACTCTTTCTCTCCGTCCCTCTTTCCTCTCCTTATCTCACTATTCTCGCAGACGCTTCTGGCAGACGAAACGCGTTTTGTTCTCAACTTCCTCGATCGCGCCTTCCGGACCGAGAACAAATTCACGAGACTTGCAACGCGGACACACCGTGTCGTACTCGGTTTGCATTCGTATGTAATGGCCGTCAATTCTCCGTAAATATAGCGGAGAGGCGACTACTGTTGAACACATGCTGTGTATTAAGGTTCTTTGATTCTGCGAATTTCCAGATCTTCTGACCCTAGCATCAGTGGCTATTCACGCATATTCCGAGACCAATATTTTTCTCGGTTAATTCCCGGTAAAGATATTTGATTCGAAATAATTTCTTTCGCAAAAGATTAAAGTCGAACTGTCGAACTGATATTTCAAACTGTGCTTCATCATCATCATCATTATCTTCGAAAAAGACGGATAGCAGGATCATTTGTGCGACGGTTGACGTCACGTTACGTACGGTTCGACGATGCATCGTAGATGCAATCAGCGGCGTCGCGCATCGGAATGTTTTTTTCGAAGAGCCTTCACTCGTTCTTGTTGAAGAGGAATTTCGTTCACGTGGCCGCGGCGAGGGCCGCGAGGGGAGAGAGAGGTCCAGAGAAAGAGAGACCCGCGAGAGGGGCTCTCTCCTCTGTCGTGGCCGCGCCACGCTCATAAGAGCCGTCGCGACGGTCGTCGTGCCAAGTTCATGAACCTTGAACCCCGCTTTTGCCCGCCGACTCGTTTCGAGAGATGCCCGCGTGGCTGGCGATCCGTCGGTGATTAGGTTTTCGGCCAACTAACGCCGTTCTCCCAGCACGGCTCGCTCGCTGGACGCTCTTGTTGCATACAGAACCCCAAACGTTGCGCGCATATTGATGTAACGTATCCAATTCAAAGGAATAAAAATCTTGCTCGCATCTTTATTTTAAGATTATTTAATTGAAGTAGTATATATTATTCTATGAAATTCAGATTCAAAAGAAAAATATGCAATTGTGTTATAAAAGATTTTATATTTCAGCATATTGCTATCTCGATGGCAGGATAATGCTCTCGGTGGCGCTTTTAGAGTACGTTCGCTTACTTGACCTACGTAACGCCGCTCGCGTCCACCTGTACGTCTTCCAGAACACGTCTCGCTTCGCGAGACGCAGCTATGCGTTGAGAAGAAGCGTGACGTGGCTTCGAGAAATACAAGAATGCCACGAAAACAATGATGTAAGGTACAAGGAGAGCTTTATCTCGATTTGACTTGGATGCACTACACATACCCGCTTGTTCATCTCTACGTCATTGGCCACTGAGCGCCTGCCGCTAAAAAATTAAACGTCGTTAAACCACGTTGTATTTGTCCTCTTGCTATTTCTCTCCATCTTCATCCTTTTGGGGAAGGGGGTGACAGACTGTCCCAGTTGTCAGTGTTATCTTGGGTACAGTACCCCCTTCTCTCTCTCTCTCTCTCTCTCTCTCTCTCCCCCCAGCCTAGAAATACAATCTCCGTGGCCATTCCTACATTTTCGTCGGCTGGTTCAGCCGGTAGACCCTCGACAAGACTGCTAGATTGAGAAACGCTGGTCGTGGGGAACGAGACGACGGGCCGACTCAAGGCCGCGCCGTGGTCCCACTCCCCCGCCAACCACCAAGTCCGAGTCAAGGGCGTTTCTCCCACCTCACGGCATCGAGTTATGAACAGCCGGGGGGACCCGAGAGAGGATCTCGTCTCTCTCCTTCGCGATACTCTTCTCTGGTTCCCCCCTAGCCTGGCGCGCCTCCTCTCCTCATCCATCGCGGTTCTGCCCCCCCCCCGTCTCACTTTCGCCTCGCGTGGTCCATATAGCGAACGCGTAATTTTCTCTCTTTCTCTCTCATAAACTCTTTCTTCTTCTCTCGTCGTCCTCCTCGATTGTCCTCTTCGCGCGCTCGCGCCTGCATTTTCGCGCGACGGCAAGATCACGACCAAGTCTCGGCTTTAACTAACGCGAACTTCGTATTGTCATTGTGCGGAATGCCTTTTAAGAACGTCCTCGTGATTCGACGCACGCGGTTTATCGCCAGGCGATTCGAATCGCCGTAATCTCGGTGAGGTCAGATATTTCGGTGTCGTCGAAGAGCCTAGCTCTGAAAGATAACTCTTTATATAGAACGGATACCGTGAAAATGAAATAACCGATGTAAGGTATATTTACGGTAAAATAAGCTCACCAGAATTAAACGAAATGAAATTCGCAGTCCAATATTGTAACGAAAATGTCGACTTCAAATCGATCAAAAATTTCCAATTTAATTCAGTTATCTATTATAGAGATCTTAAGAATTTCAACGTCTAAACAATTGTAAATGATAATTTATGAGTAAAATGTTGATAAAAAATCATTTGCCAACTCTCTTTTTCTCTCTTTAGAAGTGCTGATGACTGTTTCGCGTGTGTAACTTCTGATGCTCCAGATGCTCTTGCTGACTCCACGAATGATAAATTTTCTGTTTCTTTTAAATGAGATTTGATTGACCCTCAAGATAAAATTTAAAGAGTTTCGAGCAGTTTTCTTACGAAATGAAAACTATTATCTATCGCGTCGCGACAAGATAGATAATAGTGTTACGCCGAGTGGCTCGATCGGAAGTTGCACGGCGCATAATAATTTCCTCTCGTTCCCGTCGAGTCGGGGCACGGACGCTCAAAACAGTCGGAGTCATACTTCATGATCACTGATATCGCCTCTGCGCCGTGCCGCCGGCTGGATTCTTCTCTCTCTCTTCCCCGGTCAACATTCTTCATCTCCACCGAGTCCCAACGGGTTTTCGGGCATGCATGATGATCCATCATTCTTCGCACCGTTCCGATACCCGGCTGCTCCTTGTCCTTCGACTTGCTTGCTTGCTGCTCGCTTGCTTGCTTGCTTGCACTTCGCGGCGCGACGAGCACCGACCGTGCAACGAGCTGCAGCAACTCTCGTTGCTCCTCTCTGGTAATCATCCGCCGTAGTAACAATAATTGTTAATCCGTGTTTGCGAACCACAACAAACCTTAACTCGAAAGCTTTCTGTGTTCGCCTTACCCAATTTTGAACCGCACAAAAATTAACCAAAAACACTACAAATGAGATTTTTTATGCTATATTTTTATTAACTTTTTTTTAAATAGCTCTTATATTTTGACGTTTCACCTCTGTTAAGTTAGCAGGACTAAATGAGCAAAATTGGACGACAGACTTTAGAGCGCAATCCACGTGTTCCCCAGATAAACAAATTATTTCCAGTGTGTTACGGTTAGCAAGAAAATCGGATCTTGTTATATTTCGATAATACGATCTGAGGATGATTTTAATACCATAATCATGCGAGCAACAAATTTTTTGATGATCGAATAAAGGACCTTAAAACACGACGCGTTGTTTCATCAAAAACTAGTTATTTTCAACGTTACTGTTAAGAACAAATTAACAATAAATTCTGGTATTTTTTTCTATACTCTGACCACTCTGTATGTCTTTTCTAGTATTGGTCCAGTTCAATGGTAAATTAACCTTTTCCTTAAATTGTTGATATTTAAATTTATTATATTATATATAAAATATTTGAATTATTAATTTATTGAAATTATTAATTTATTTTATGAGACAAATTAGCACAAAATCGGTAGTAATTATATATAAGAATGAATTCTGATATATAATAATGAATTTCTTATAATAATAATAAATTTCTTCTAAATAGCATATGGTACAATATTATTTTTCGTGGCACAAATTAGCACAAAATGAGTACTAAATAGTTCAATAGGTTCCGTCCGTTTTTGCTCATTTGGTCTTGCTCGACAGAGATTGACGTTTCTGATGTTATGTTAATAAATACAGTCATCTGAATCATTTAAGAAGAATTACATATTTCAAAGAAAAAACTTGGTTTTGCCTTTCAGCGATAATTTTAATCTATCCTTTTAATAAAGAACTTAACACATTTCACAATTTTAATAACAATACGTGCATATTAATGAATTTACTCGACGAAAATAATTTAAAAGCCCGATTGCTGATCTACAAATAAATTTGAGAACGTCTCTTGGTACAGTTGACGGTACAATTTACGGATTTCTACCTCATTGTCAGTACTATTAAAAGTTGAGTTTGCAACAAAAGTAGACTTAATTGGTTCCCCTTGTACGCGCAACAAAGCGGTCCCGAAAACAGCGTACATCATTCGCGTTGCTGAAAAATAAATCTACCATCCCGCCGCGCTGACGGAGATGAAAAAAAATATATATATATCAGGTGCTCATTCTTTTTTTTTAATATAATTTTCGGTGCATTCGTTCTTGCATCACATACTCCGCGACCACCATGGGCACCACGCGATGCGGGGCTTCATTCAAGGACACAATATTCAGAAACCGAAAGTGCGATCACGCGAAAATCTAACGTCTCGCCGAACCGGTCTAACCGGATTCGGCGTGTACGCGGCTGGTTAAGATGGTACGCCGATCGGTGAGCCGCGTAAACTCGTTCCTCGTCATTTTTGGCAATAACTACATTAGCTGCTTGGCCGAGATGCGCGAGCGTGAATCAAATTGCTGTCGCTGTGATTCTCGTCAGTGCCATGTGTCATCGGGACATCGACGATTCTGTGTCTGGTTTTATGAAAAGCCCCAGCGATTAGCGTCAAAGATGAGCAACAGAGGGCAATGATGCCGATAAGAGTAGCAGCTCCGTGAACTGCTACATGCATCAATTGCTATCCTAATATTTCGTTAATATCGTAAAACTGCTATCTCCTGTCTTGGAAATATGTATATGGCTAATGGATATAATTTGTCGGAAACTGGTATCCTGAACGTTAATTCCTCTTCGCGTGTGTAATTATCTTTCGTAATTATTCGGCGCACGTGATTCTTTCAAAATTATTCGCCGCGTAATTTTCCTAATTTACTCGAAAATTGCTCGATTTGTTTGCCGTAAAAGGCAAAGTCGCGCGTAACCCCCGACACTTTTCACTTCGCCTTTCCTTTGATAGCGCGAGCGCTCTTGGCTATCTCAATTTGATCTTTTTACAGTCGTCGTATGGGCGGGATTCACTTGTACTGCTGCGGCTGTGGTCGTGAAGTTGGAAAGTCAAGTGCAGTCGGGCAGCTTCTACGCAGAGAGACGACAGAGTTTCTCAAACACAGCGCGCGCGGCTTTCTCTCTCTCTCTCTCTCTCTCTTTCTCTGTATTTCTCTCACTTACTCTCCCTCTATCTCCTTCCGTTCCTCTCCCTCGTGTGTTTATAGGCCGCTCAAACTTTTGCATCGATCGAACGTATTATAGCTTAACAGTTCTCCAGACTGAAGCACGCTTCAGATGATCGCCTCTCGCTTCCCTTCGAGTAACTACTTAAACGCTCCGTTTTCGCTGCCGTGCAAGAAGAGTAATGCAAAAAGTAACCGACAAAAGTGACGACGTTATTCCCCGCACTGACGAACGAGCCAAATTTACATATCGCATCTCTTCCTCTTACTCGTCCTCAGATATACACGGAAACCTCTCCGGTCTTCCGGGGATAATGGACGGTACATTGTCGTATTTGCATGTTTACGGTTTAACAAGTGAAACTGGATATTCTGGAAACGCGGATAATTCTCTTTCGTCAAATACTAGTGCATTTTAAACCCAACGATAATCGATTTGCATCGCGTTTAAAGGCATCTCTCTTCGCTGAGCGTTCATTTGGCGCGAGACGCGACCGCGCCTCTTGATATAAATTCACGCGTCTTTAATTCAAATTAAAATAAAAAATGATTTTTTTTTTAAAATAATGATTTGACTTTTATTAACTGGTCATTATCGCTAGATAAAACGAGAACCACTGGCTCGCGCGAACGAGAGCAAGTGGCTTCTGTGCTCGCATGAACGAGATTTTAACGTACGATTCTGCTAGATTCTGATGAAGTTTAGCGGATAAGAACGAGTATGCTCTCTCTCTCTCTCTCTCTCGCGCGCGCGCGCGTACAGGTGCATACATCATAAGCGGCGCTCTGTAAAATTCGTTGCAAATAATCCAAATCAAGGTTACCGCGGACAAGCGCGGTTCTGACAAGCAGCCGTGATCTGACGTGCCCGTGCAAAACTGGTTGCACCGCGCGAGAGACGGACTGTTTCCGACGGTTGGTTGGATGGTTGGTTGGGTCGGTCGGTCGGTCTCTCAAATTTACGACCATGCTTGAAATTTATTCTCCGCGCGTCATAGACCCGATAAAGCCGATCCCGAAATCGCGCCGCTGAAATTTTGCGGCGTTGAGATGGGGCTGGAAGCCTCGGCAGAGAATCCGGTAAAAATTTTCGATAGTTGATCGCGGATCAAAGTTTTTTTGATCACGTTATGTGAGATATACTAATCGAAATATGAATATAGAATTTTATTTTGTTGCTCACGTAAGACGAATTTCTGAAATATGCAAGTAGACGATAATTTATAAATATTAAGTGTTTGTGTCTTGAGGTTTGATTGCACAATTATACTTTAGATTTATGAACTGACGCGAGAGAAATAACTTCGTTAATTATTGATTCATTTGTGAAAATAACAGAAAAATGAAAATTACAAGAACTTAAGAAGAAATTGGACAATTTAAAATGAACGTGCACAAGAAGCGACCGAAGAGAAAACAACATAACTGCAAGCTGAAACAAAGTAATAATTATATAGCAGTGCTGTTTATCGAGACATTGTATTTTTTTATTGCGCTACTTTCTAATTGACGGCGAAATGCCAAAGAGATCGAAAGTGTGCGTTTAAATTATGCAAGTTTGAAATTGATTCAATGCACTTTTACTTCAACATTAATATAAACATTTTTTCATCTTTAGTCCTGCCCTTAATTTATTTCAGAAAAAATATATTATGATTTATAGGTTTTTTTAGATTTATATATATATTTATGTATTATAAAACGTTTATCGAAATAAAAATTATACTGCTAAATTTTGAAGAATTTATTACGAGTAAAATGTCTCGATAAACATCACGAGGACAATTTAACGGAAAGTAACATGGGTTGCGTTTGAAGACGTGCGCTCCTCTGGTATTATTTATATATTTTATTTGTATAAAAAAGGTGAAAAAAAAATGAAAAACAGAACACGCTCGGGGCATGGACGCGGGACCGTTTCGTGACGAACAGCCACACTTGTTGATTAATATAATATATACGCGCGTATGTAATATGTATACATGTACATAATATATTACGAAGTTGGTGAATCGCGGACGGAGATGTATACGGGGGCGGGATGCTGGAAGCCGTGTCAGAGAGAAATAAGCCAGAGGAGATGAGCGGGAAGCGAAGGAAAGGAAGAACAAAGGATATATGCACGATATACACGGTGATATATCTTTGGGAGCACTGTCGGTTCGAACAGAATCGGACCCGCGCCGCCGAGACACTCGTCAGTCACAAAATATATGAGACGAATTGATTCTTTCACTCTTCCCACTCCCTAAATTACTATTAGGAACCTGGTTCCGCCGTAACGTTGCAGCGAAAACTCTGCGCCCAAGATCCAGCCGAATTAACTCTTGGAACAAGGACTCGCGGTTCTGTGTGATTTTAAATAATTTCGTAATTAGTAAAATAATAATTTACGGCGAAAGAACAATCATAATATCGATGCATACTGCAAACTAAGAAATTAAGTTAAGTCGGCTGTTACAAAAGTTAAATCAAAAAACATAATTAACACCTACTTCGAGGACGTTTTGACAATTGAGTATTTCGGTAACACAGATCTCTAGACGTCAAGCGTAACTTAACATAACTTAAATATAGAAGGGCAACGAAAAAAACAAACCAAACGGAAGGCGCTTTTAACAAAATATATATTTACGTGACGTTATAAAATATATTTCGTGCACGCAGAAAGCATTTAATTTCGCTGCGCACTATTCATAGTTTCCCTAATGGCTGCTGCTTAATGGCTGATATTTCTACGGAGAACATCGTTGTCTCTAAAGAGCCTCGCCGAAAACGTAACATCATTCTCAACAATTTATCGTACCGTCAAACATGAATCAAGAGGTATACCACCGGCAATATAATTAGGGAAGTTGCGCCGCGAATAAATTTGCATGCTAAACGACGAAAAACGAGGTAAGGTCGATCTTGGCGCAGTATTTCGCTGCTCGCGTATATACTTGTAAATAATGGTATATGCATCACCCTGGCGCTTGGTGCGCCGCGTGATCTCTGTTTCTTTTACAATTGTGATCGGGCGAGTCTGTACGCGCGTGTATATGCGTGCGTGTGTATGTGTGTGTGTGTGTGTGTGTGTGTGTGTGTGTGTGTGTGTTTGAGTGTGTACATATATAAATCTACATTATAAATAAGACACGAGCTTTATCTGCGTTGAAAACGTCGCCCAAACGCTCGCCGATTTCTTCTCGATAAAAATTAATTAATTAATTAACTTTTGTTCAAATTGCACGTCATAAAAGTAAAACTGAGCGAACAGAAAAATTGAAGGAAATATAAATCAACAATTTTCAAGATAATACAAAACAAAATAGTTTAACTTTGAATATTAGAGATATCATACGATTCGTCATCGACGATAGTGAGTCCTTTTTGATTCGTTTCTCTTTTTGCCGAAAAGTAATTTTCGTATTATGGAATAAGGCAAGTTTTCGGTGTTAACGGACCTACGTGAGCACGCAACGTAACAATTTGCGGCTCGTAACTGGACATATATGGCGCACGTACAATGCTGCACGCGCTAAACGGCGCCATTTAATATTTGCAAATTCGCGTGCTTTTCTCCAAACGTGTTCAACGCATCACGGCACGATCCTAAGTATACTTATGCACATCTGTGAAACGTATTGCACCTGCGTCGGCGTTCGCATTCGAGGGCTTTTCTTCCTTTTTTTTTCTTCTTTTAAAGCTAAATTTTGAAAGCGAGATCTCATGTATACGAGGGAACGTATGCGAACACCCGTTTGTATTTCTTTCGCGCGCATCGCGCGTTGTTCTCCGTCCGCATAAATTAACGTTCTCGGAGGTTCGTCTCTATTTCTCTCTCTCTCTCTCGCCTGCAAAAAGTCGGTTGATTGAAAGAAATTGTTAAAAACTCGTTCTATAAAATTTAATTTCTCATCATATCAAGGATTTAAAGTTTAAGCTCAAATTTAAGAGCGGTTTGATTATTTTTTTGTTCTCTACTATCCTTATATTAAGGAATACCACACTTTGTATTCCTCACGGGCGATACGAAGTAATCCTTTCGAAACCGGATGCACCAACGTCGTGCAAAGCTAAATTTAGTAAATTTTCTTTCCCTGTCTACAGTATAGACAAGATCGTAATTAGAAGAAAAAACTGACAGGCTTACTTAGCGGATGCAAGCAGGCTTTATATCTTTTTGTAAAAAATAAAACGAAATAATTGAGTTTTAATGTGAAATAAAACAGAATATTCACAGTATAGCGTATCTTAATTCTGATTAAAGGATCAAGTTAATCTCTTTAAAAGAATTAAAAGGGAGAGAGAATAGAAAAAACTTTGACTTCATTTTTAAATCCTGACTTGAAGGACAGAAATACGCAGCTTTATAGAACGAGTTCCTATCGGTTTTCTTCTAATCTCCGCTTTTTACGGGGGCTTCTGAAAACAAAATGAGTACGAATGATTATGTACGTAACGTCGGATGCGCCACCCTGTCGGCGGGGTACGGCCCCGTTTGAGAGAGCACGTGCCCTGAGTCTTACGAGGGGAAAAGAGAAAACAATAATTTACATATATATCATTAGGTAATATTATATATATATATATATATAAAACTTAAACCTAATCTATGTTGAGCATTCGGTGAACGACGAGAGTGACGCAACCTGTGGTAAGCGCGTTGCCTCTTTTTTCTACACGTCTCTGAAAGCACACATCCGACTATAAAAAAGGAAAAACAAAAAAAAAGAATAATCGAAAAGAAACAAGATTGCTTGTTCTGTCGTTTACGTATACGGATACACGATCACGCGTTTACCACGGAATTCGTTGCGAGCTGGACATCCTGGAATTTGTTCATGCACTCTATCTCGTCGCGCAAGGAAAACTGGCCGAGTCCATTTTTAGATGCTAAACAAGATCGGATAAGTTCCCCAGGCCCACTCCCGGATTATTCATGAACTTGCATAAACCGCTTTTAAATCCACGAAACCTTGTTGTTAAACTAGACGTGGAATATAACGCGAAATATCTTATCTCCAAAATTGATTAACTGGACTCACGACGTTTTTGTTGCACATTCTCAACGAGTGATGAACAAAAAAGATTAACACTGGCGTCGAGGTAATAGACGAGAGCCGTTATTGCAAAATAGTAAATCGATCAACTGTGACGGTGATTTTTCTCCATCTTTGCGATTTGAAGGAAGTAGAAGACGAGAGAGAAAGAGAGAGAGAGAGAGAGAGAAAGAAAGAGAAAAAAAGAGAGAGAGAGAGAGCGGCGGCGGCAGCGTTCGCGAGGTAATCGCGATATCCAACTCCGAGAAAGCTGGCTGACGCGTAATTCCGACGTAGGATCAAATGAAATTAAGCGGATGTTGCATGTCGTTAGCGGTCGTTATCACAGTAGATCGCCGATTCTACTTAATACGTATGCCTCGCTCTCTCCTCCTATCTCTCGCTCCTTCCCTCCTTTTCTCCCGTCGATCGAAATGGCACCGCGCAACCTTCCGACGTCGTCGTCTAACCACTCGAACCAGTTTCGCTCGCAGGCACGGGTGGGATGATGATTTTTCGCGGTCTGAAGCTAATAACATTCAGAGAACTGAAGCGAGGAAGAAATACATCTCTCGCATTTCTTCTTTTTCTCTTATCTTTCTTCCGGAAAATAAACGGATACTCCTACAATCCAATTCGACGGTTTTCCCCTGAACAGTCTTAAGTCTTAAATTTAGTTTCCTCACATAAATACATGCCTGCTCGCAACAGCTCGCCACGAAGTCCTGCGATCTCGCGCGCATGCGGAACTTAAAGTACGAAGTAATAACGTCCCTGTCATTCGGTCAGAAAACAATTCTGGACCTCTCTCCCCTCCCTCCTCTATGCAAAGTACATCTTGCAATATGTATATAAAATATTTATATATATAATATATATAAAAAAGAGATTAAAAAAAAAACACCAATCCGACATCGCATCTTATTCGTTCGCGACATTCGAATATACGTATTGTTATATCACACGGCGGATTTTGTGACTGCGAGATTAGAATATAATAAGCATAAGCACTAAGAGTCGACTAATATCGATAGTAGCATATAAAAAAAGAGATTTCTTGTCGGATATGAAAACAGAGTGAGAGAAGTTCGTACAGTCGATACAGCGTAATAAAAACAAAAGTAATCAAAACTCTGTGACGATACTAAAAGAAATGCACCATACGCAATATCTCTTTCGTATAAAACTTAATAATTAATAATAATATAATAATTATCATATATATAATAGTAATAATAATAAAATAATATAGTAATAATAATAAGATATAATGATACAATTATATCGAGTACTTCGTAGTTATAATAATAATAATAATAATAATAATAATAATAATATAAAGAAAACAAATATCTGTTTTTATCTACACATTGTCTACAACAGTTATTAGTTTCTTTTTCGTATTTCGCATTTTTCGGTTTACGCGATTCTCGATCGCGATCAAACTCAATTCTCGATATATAAATGTTTTGACTCGTTGGAGAGAAAGAAGATCACGTCGGGAAACATGGGTGCGCGTGTCTCTCCCTTTTCCTTTCATTTTTTCCCCCACAAGCTTGGCCTGTTATGGTAATATATTTATACGTGTGTAAACGGTTATTTTCGTTATCACGAATTTCTTTAAAGTACAATCGGCCGTGCGCGTGAAGTTCGAGATGTTGTCAACGTGCTTCTTTTCCCTCTTATTGCGGTTTTCTCTTTTTTTTTCGAAAAAAATTTCCTACCTCGTATGCTGCTCTTTTCAACGTTACCATATGGTTTGCAATGTTCCTTGCGGCAAATTTTACCGATTGAATTGTACGAGACTGTCGTTCAGATTTCCAATTTGACATAAATTTGCCAAAAATTTTGATTATTTAATTTACAATGTTTAATTTCTTGTCCGTTATAAATTAGTACACACGATTGTAAATTTTAAATTGCGAGTGCTATTGTGTGCTATGCACTTAGTTAATTGTAAGTTAAGTTTTTAATTTTTTCTGTCTCGTTAAGAAATAAAATGTGAAATTAATTTTAACGATCAAATGGTATGCGAAATATTTACGATTAAAGATTTTTTAAATTAAAACTTCAGTTATTGTCCTGGGAAATAATAAGAGAAAATATTTCAATCTAAAAAATGTTTTATGACTGTGCTATCTATAAAACAGTTCGTTTTTATTTAGGTATTTACTTTTTTTTATATTAGGTGGTACACTTAATTTTGAGGATTGACATTCAGATGGCATTAGTCAAGAATAACAGTAAAATTTTTTTGACATGTCAAATATGAATCATTATTATTCATGAAAAACGAGAAACGTATTCCGGACATTGACATTTATTCGGTCGATAAAAATATTCTGTCTTTCGTAATGAGCGAAACATGTAAATAAGAACAGATGTTCACAACAAAAATGAATTATTATCGATGTAAATCTCCAATTGATTATCTAGCGCGATCAATGTGAATTATGTAAAATAACACAAGAATGAAAAAGAACTATATGAATGAGAGAATTATTCTTCAATTAATTTTTTCGACAAGAGCGAATTAAAGTTCTCAAAGTCCTAGAGAAATATATGCTGATCTTTCGATGTGTATGCATAAATAACCGCTGCAATTTTCAACAAATATTGAGCACTATTGACGATATTTTAAATACGGTAAACGCTGAAGTCCCATGCTTGTAAAACAATTATAAGTTATTGTGACAATTAAAGAGATTGAGGAGCAAGAATAAAGTGGTCCTCAATGAAGTTCTTCTTTAGATGCGGCTTCGTATTTAAAGTAGACCTCACGAATCGTGTATTTACTCCAATTTCGTTATTTATGATTTTTATCTTAAATTCGTCATTGTTCATTGGACTTGATACGACTTTAACATTTACCGTATCAAAATGCTATTGAAAAAAGCTACTACGGAACGTAACAAGGATATCTCATATTTTTGTTGCAGATGCATGTATATATACGAAGGCATACGGATCAATGTTTCGAGTATGATTCAAATTAGATGAGCGTTAATGTCTACAACAAGCTTGCTTGCGCTTTTTTTCTTTCCGCCGCAAGAACGATAAAGATATCCTAAAAAGGGCACGTAGGTAAGTGTTAAAATTATCTCAACGTTAATAATAATACTCATAAATATTACGAACGGCTACCGGAAGAGACCACGCCATCCCCGGCGTTCAATATTTCTCCATTCGCTATCTTTTTCTTCATAACTTTGCGTTTTATGTAATGAACGAGAGAAAGGAAAGTAAAAATAATAAGAACAACAAAAACAACAGTGAACAACCACCACGATTACATCGTCGTCGTCATTTCATCCTCGCGATATATATAAGTAGATTTTCTTTTGTCATAATAATTTAATGAGTCATTTTATTAACGCGACGCCTCACGACGCGATTCCCTCCTTTCCTTTTCTTTTTTTTTTTAATATTGTATATTGGAGAGTATAATATAATTGCGGTTCTTCAATATAATATACCTTCCTAAAAATACGGTCAAATCACTGCCGCGAGCAGCAATTCCGAGGCACTACGAACAGGCCACAGAGAATATGGCCGCGCAATTATCATCTTCAGATCTCTGTGTCTCTAAATGACAAAAGACTAACTGTAGAACACCTAATATGTACGTAATCGTAATTATACTAACGCATCTCGTCGTCTAAGTTTTAGACTCATTACGTAATGTACAATAATTAGAGAGATCACACACGTCTTAATATAGAAATTTTAAAAGATTATTCTCTAATACGTTGAAGCCTTCTTCCCCCTCTTTTCTTCCATTTTTGCTCTTCTTTTAAGTATTGCCACGAATTGTTTTTCTTTTTCTTTTCCTTTCCTTTTTTCCCCCTTTTTTTAAAAGAGTGATAATGATAATTCTCCGAGATGTGAGCGGACCCCGTGCGAGCGCGGTCCTTCAAAGTCTTTTCTTTACTTTGAGCTACGCTATCGTCTATGCTACTTAAACGCTAACTTCTACGGTGTCTCAGCCTTCTTCCACGTTCCCTCCTCTTGTTTTTTCGTACTCGCTTACCTAGTTTTCTTTTATCAGCACCAATCTGATTTTAAAACCGATTCAAAATATCGTCATATAGTTAGAATATAATATAACCTGTATAAATATACATTCAAATATTACTATAGTATACAAGAAATCGCACCCCCCCCCTCCTCTTCTCCCTTCCTCCTATTCCGTTTCTCCTCCCCCTTCGTGCTATCACGAATCATCGTCATCGTCGTTCGCAACTCGATCTACCGAAAGCTATGGCTCAGCACAGTGGGAGGATGCGTCGTTCTCGTAAATTCTACCTATAATCTCTCGTATCTTCCTTCTGTTCGTCATATCTACCCTCCCCCGCCTTCCCGTCCCAACCCCCTATGTTGTCTTTTTCCTATTCTCTCACACTCAGTCGTACTTTTTATTTTTTTACCTCATTCACACTCATTCGCACGCGCTCGCATACTTCGCCTTTCTTCTTCGTCTATTTTCCTCCTCGTTTTTCTTCTTTTGTTTGAAGTGAACGTCTTTACATATTTACAGGTATTCTTCTCGTGGTCGTGTAAACGCTCCCCTCCAAGAAGCACAACATATCTCTCTTTCTATATATATATATATATATTTATATATTTATCTCGCTCTCACTCTCATTTATTCTCGTTCACTCTTTCTTTCTTTCTCTCTCTCTCTCTCCCGCGAAACTTTTAAAACATAGGCAAGTTAAATATTGTATCACAATCGTTTTAGTCTGGTCGAAATCGAACATCTTCAACCCGTTTGGCGATACGTGGCATCTTGAACGGTGAGCGATAGCGCCCCGGGTGGCGCGTGCACCATCCCGCGCGAGGAAGATAGACGGATTCGCGAGAACTCCCTTTGAATTCGCCTACGATCTCGCGGGGTAAGCCCCAAACTCTCGTGCTATTCGCTTGTCCACGAAAGAAACGCGAGAAGGTACGTCGTAATCGATTAATTATAAAAAATACGTACGGAGGAATAGACGAGACTCTTCGTTGGTTACTTTACCTTGGTCTGGCTAGTGAGAAACTCGACGGTGAGTGGCAGCCACTTTTCCGAGCTTTTCCTTGTTCCCCTCACGTCGTTTGTCCTTCATATGTGAGATCGACGACTTGGAGATGCGTTTCGCAGCGGGAATCGGTTATTTGCGTGTGCTGGCGGATTAACTGTCGTCTCGATGTGCGCCAACAATAACGAAGCGTTAATCTTGGGATCCCTAAAGGGTCGAACTGTAATCCGACGCGCTGAAAAGTGGAAAATAACACGAGGACGATCGCGAGGAAGTGACAAACGTTGCGTCGCGATCGTGTACACCGAAAAAGAAAATGTGTATCATAAACTTATTACGAGTTTGAGTATCGCGAGTGATCGATTGATACCTGAGCAAGTATAATCGCATCGTCGTTTGTTGCTCGGTAATAACAACGCAACGATAGCAATAATCCTAACCGGGATTGTCGTCTTTCCGCGATTTTATTCAGCGTACGTAACAACATATTTCTCACGAATGTTACAGGGGAGACCCGATCGCGTGTCTTTCCGGCTTGTGCGAAATAATAATAACGCGAAAATCTAAGACACATGTCAAACAAGTATCCGCGAACGATCTCCGAAATTTATCTCTCTATTTACATCACAGCCGATGCGCTACGATTTAGAGAGAGATAGAAAAACGGTTTTCTCTCGGAGATAATTAAATCCGACAGAATCAAGCAGAGACGTAGCGACATATTGTGGTGTACGTTTCTGCGATGTTTCTCGGATATTCGCGTTATGCGATCTCTACGCGACGAAAAACCGTTCTCACCGTCGAGTTCGAGACTAGCTGGGCAACGTGTTCCGAGGTTCTCTGCTGCTAAGCAGCGATGGAACAAGAAGAGCGAGCGAGTTGTGAAACGACGAAAATAAAGAAGACTCTAGTAAATGCACAATGATAAATGTCACGGGTAATGTTGCTGGATCGGTTGCTGGCTGCATCGAGACGCGGCGGCGGCGGCGGCAGCGGCGGC
>QKQZ01051184.1:0-10617 GCA_003595255.1 Solenopsis fugax
CAGTCGACGCATGGGCTAACCCGACGGAGCGTGAAACGTGCGAGAACGTCTGTTTCTGGTGGGATATCTCCCGACCATTTCCATTTAATTGATCGTCCTGAAACGTTGGCACGTATATGTGCTCCGTGGATCGAAGGCGATACCGGGACGGCGATTTCAATGGGCACTGGACGAGCCAATTAGCTCCGTCCCAATGCTCAGGTACCCTCTTTCCCCCCGATTCTGTCCCCCTCGCCACAGCTTTATTCCCTTTCTCCACTTCTCTCCACTTTTCTCTCCCTCTTTCTTTTTTCCTGTTTTACTCTTTCTTTTACACATCTTTCTGTTAATCTTTCTTCCTGTGTCTCTCCTCCATGCTTCGTTTTCTCTCTTCATCGTCCCGCTGGCCTAAGTTCTCGATCTCGTCTTTCTCTTTTTCTCTCTCTTTCTCTCTCTTACCTTTTCTTTCTGCTTCCAAGTTAAACTCCCGGTCTATATGCGACCTGGAAGGCTTCCGGGCTGAAGCGGGACATTACGGGCCCCTCTCTCGCCTCGGACACGGGAACACAGAAAACCGGGGTCCTATCTTATCCGCGAAGAAGTTTATAGCCCGGTCGACTCTAATTGGGCGAGAAATCATCGGGCACTCCTTTTCTCCGTCCGCACGCTCAAAAAGACTCTCACTAATTCACGATTTCTCGCGTATTATTGCCGGATCGCGCCACCTCCTTCCCCTTTCCTCCTCTCCTTTCGTCTCTCCGTCAAAACCTTTTTCTCCTTCTTCTCTCTCGATCCTCAGTAACGAGCAAACATCATTCTGAGAGGCTTCGACACTTTCGATAAATTGACGCTTAAATTAAGTTGTATATTTGAATGTTTTTATGTAGTGCCATCGCATTTATATTTTGCGAGGAGATATAGTGAGGATTTAAAAGGAAGCAGATTTTCGTAGATGAACGATTATTGAGCACGCAATTGACTGCTGTGATTATGTACAATGTTACTGCTCATCTAATTATTCTTACACCGTTGAAAGAAATTTCCCTATAAGCACACAATATTCCTCGAATATTATTAAAAAATTCTCGAATATTATTCAATATTTTTAATATTATTTTAATATTGTGGGAATATTGTATTAATGTTACATGTCCGTCTTTATATAATATTTATGATATATTATTTTAATATCCGTGAAATATTATGAAAATGTTCTACGAAAATTATTATGGTCAAAAATTAATGTAAATTATTATGCATAAAATATTCATAAACTTTATAATTATTACATTTAAAAGTTATAATATTCTCGATAATTTAAAATAGTAAAATAAATAATATTATTTACTACTCATATAATATTCATTTAATATTATCAGGAATGGACATAACCACTTTTTATTTCAGAAATATTTAATATTAAATAATATTGTAGCGCTTATAAAGTTTGAAGATGAATGTAATTAAAGTGCAATTTTTATTTAATTCACAAAAACGATTTACTTCTTAACGAAGTGTCTCATTCCGCAATCTCGCAATAAAGCCCTACCAACACAAGATATTGTATGTTCTAGATATCGTACGAACATTCATACAATATCGTGATATCATTCGTATATTTACAAAATATCACAATATTCGTTCGATATCATGTGCTGTTAGGAAAGTTTGTATGTCGGATTACTCTCTCGTCTCTGAAAAAAAAATCACAGGACCGTTATATCTTGAATAAAAATTTCGAGTCATTAACGCGCATAAACTTTTCGTCTTAACGCGCCAAATGTCAACGTGTGATTTCGTCAATTAAGAGAACATGTTTGCCGTACGTTTACTCTCCATTACATGAAACATTCGAATACTTTCTCACCACGAATCAGCGCGACGGAAGTGGCTTAACGCAATTTACGGAGAACGAACGACGAGGCACGCCTGTCGGTAAATCCCTTCGTCCTAATTCTCGTTAATGTCCGAATATCTCAGCTTAAAGCACGCGGGCTGCACGCGGTTATGCCCATTGCCCGGGCCCCGGCTAACATACGATTTGGTGCGAGCGGGCGAGCGAGCGCGCGATTTAGCGCGCGAGAAGGTGCGCTATCTCGGCAGGCAATATCTCATTGAGCAAAGGAGGAGGTGACTTTAACGTCGGCTCCCCCTTCGCTCGCCCCTTCCGTGAGCAATCGCGGCTTGAGACGGGGCCGACGTGCCCGCCGAGAGAGTAAGATCGTTAATCTTGCCGCGCGCCGATCGGGCGCAGATAGTAATTGTTACGTTCTGCTTTCCTGTGGCCGACCATTCGACCGTGTCCGACGAGCCTCCTCCAACACCCGGGGACTCGACACCACGTCCCTCTCTCGCGCGTCTTCGCGTTCTATTTCCCACCTCTCTCTCCTTCCACGTGCGTGCACGCGCTCCTCTCTTTTCTCTCCGCGTCGGGAGTCGCCGACCGATCCTCACCCACCGGCGGCATTTACGCCTTCGGCGAGCCTGTTGCCACTACAATGCTGCCGATATCCGCTCGCCACTCTTCTGCCGACTGTTTGCGCTGGATCTCTTTAGCTTGTATAGCGTATAGCGACGAGGCAGGTGAATGGAATCGCGCGTGCGGAACTTGAATCGACTGAAGTTGAAAATTCCACGAAGAATGAAGTGAAATTACGACAATTCACATTTGACTAAATTATATATTTTATATTTTTCAACTCAATTAGAAATTTCTTCAGTTCAAGTGTTTATATACTTAAATACATGAATACTCGGGTTAAAGAAATTTAATCAAGTTGAAAAATTTAGTTAATTTCTTTTCTCATTGCAAGAGGATAGTCGATAGAGAAGAATTACATAGAGAGCTAAAAAATAATAAAAAGAAACGAAATTTTCTCCATTCCCTAATTACGTGCTGTTGTTCAAAACCAGTACGAACAAAAAAATAGTTAAAAATTTAGACGAAGCAAGGAGGTGATGGAATACCATTTTGTTTTTTTTTTTTTAATAACTCGGTAAATATTAACGCGACACAATTCTTATTAACATCAGCCATAGAATTCTACCAATCATCCTATAGGTAGAGGTTCATCGGATATATAAAACGAACGTAATTTACAATTTACTGAACAGGGAAAAAAGGATGCGTTTGTAGAATAGCAGGGAGATTGTGAAATACTAACAACTAATCTCATGAAAGGCTTTTAATTATAAAAAGTCACAAATTAATGATCCTTCGTAAATTTTAAACTCTAATAAATGTCACAAAACAAGGTTTTATGAACATTTTATAAAATCTATTTTATTAAAAAAAAAAAAATTTTGCAAATAAATTCTTTGGCTTAAAAAATAACTTTTTAAAATAATTTTTTTGCTATTAGTAAATATTACGCCACCGGCCACTATGAGACTGTAAAGTCACAAGAGCGGTCTTACGCTCGTATTACAAACGGCTCATGATCATCTTACGACCCCTCTCAATACATAATATAACTTTATATGCCGAATTCATTCACACATTACCGCTTATATTAAATTCAATTACATTATTAGAAAATCACATTCAAAGTCTTCAAGCTAAAGTAATGTTAAAAAATCAATATCTAACATTCTTCTTAAAATTACTAGAGAGGGTGCATACACCCGTAAAAATTGTTACCTGCAAAACTGAAATTCCTCTTTTATAAAAATGCGTATTTTTCGGTGTGCAGCTATCAAGTGTTGAGTGAGAAAATAATGCCAATTAAATATTAAACATTTCACTCAACATTTGGTAGCTATTATCAAAGTCTCATCAGAACTTTTTTACTTTAGAAAATCACGATGGTCCTTTCTACTCTCAATAAAGGAACTGGCACGATCGTTATCCTGTATCCAGATTCTGATCTCGTAATTCGGTATCCTCCATCTGTTTCTTCCACCTTCGGACGGCTCCTCGCCTCGAATTACCTCGGACGCGTGTGATGGTCGCTCCTGTAAGCCCCATATACCACTTGCGAGCCTGATTTCGTGACTTCTCGCGGGACTCGTCTTTCGTAACATTTTATCCACGCCGCCGCCGTCGCCGACGAGACTGTCAAAGTCGTTCCATTCACGCGCTGGTAGAACCTCGCGGAATCCTCATCCCTTGATTCGGGGGGGCTACCAAAAGAGTCGTGTGCGTGAAAAGATACGTCGATCCTTCGTGTTAACTCCATTAACGAATCCTCTAGTATTACATGCTCGGCGACGTCTCTCGCCTCTTTCCACTCGCCACTCTCCTCCCGGTTCTCCCTCGGTCCGGGTCCCTGGAACCGAGTCGCTGGGTCTGCTGGGTTTCCTCGTCCTGCCTTGCGCGTATCCTTGGCTCGTGAAACCGAGCGTGGCCATAAATTGGCCGCTTGCGCTGACCGTTGACGCGGGCCACGATATCCGAAATGTCGCGCGGATCCAATGTTTTCGTGTGCTCTCAACGGCAACAAGCGATTCCACCCGTGCCCATGGAAGAGAGTGTCGCCCCGACGAAACCAGTTTCACGCGCAGATTCCTTATTTGCGAGCCCGACGAAACCGTAGATTCGAGTTAATCGTCGATGAGCCTCTTCCCTCGTTCGCGCGCTTTTTTCTCCCCTCCTATCCTCGCCTCCCCGTGCATCCTTCGGATCGACGCAACTCGGATACGCGTTCTCTGGACTGGTCTCGGAGCACGTATTCCGTTGTCGAGGGAATGGATTTGTCCTGCGGCGGCGATTGCGTCGTCAGGTGGAACTGACATTCTTGCACCGCGAAATTTAACACTTAATATACACCTTTTTTTTTTTGAACCCACACTACACTTCCTGCACGGAAATAAAGGAGCACTAGAACTAGTTGCAGCAGCAAAAGTCTGTGTGTGGTCTAGCTAAATTTCAGTTGTAATCTAATATGTGGTTAGGTAGCTAATACTTTAGCATATCTAAATTTAATTAGCTCTTGGCGTAGATTTGTAGATAAGGCTACAAAAATTTAGTTACGGCGGCTACTTTAATGAATGGTTTTGGTAGCACGCGTTGCAGTCATTAACTATAATTTCGCTGTGGGAGACACAAGTTTTGGTATTTCTGATAATATTGTATGTTAGGTGCCACTGCAGATCTGAATATCAAGTTCCTGAATTTAGTTTTTAAGTAGAAATAATAGAAATTGTACTGTCTATGGATTTTATTTTACTTTTAAAGTCCAATTTTGGAGTCTCAACTTCGTGCGTGAGGAATCCTTTTATGGAATAGAATCTTTTTGCTTCAGAACATCCGCTTGTTTAAAACAAGAGTGAAAGATCTCATACTGTATTTTTCTCTCTAAATTCTTTGGAATGGAATCTCACTTCTTTGTAATGGAATCTCACTCTAAAGAGTGAAAATTTAATTGCTCTTTTTCAAGACTGAATCTTCATTCTTTAGAGTGAGATTCAACTCTAAAAAGTTTAGAAAGTTTATTCTTTCTCTGCGATTCTTACCTACGAGAAATATTGCATCTGTTATCGATGCTGTCATTTGCTTGCGGATGAGCAATTTGTTGCGAACTACGTCTGTTAGTTGCAATAGTAGATTTCATTATTCAGATTTGTAATCGATATGGTTGTAGCAACAAGTATGCTAAGAAACTGATGTAGTAATAACAATAGCGAATTCTTTCGCTGCAGTAGTAAATACAGTTTTTGCAAATCCGTCGATGAAAATTTTTTATCTGTGTTCGTCGTCATTTTTACAAGCACATAAAAATTAAGTGACTTTTACATGCCCGATACTTAATTTTATAACTTTAAAAATGTGAATTTAAATGTATTATATAATATTTTACAAAAATGTTATTTTAAAAATTAAAAGGTTCGAATTCAATATTTTAAAAATTTATTTACTAGATTTCAATAGATATTATAATATATTAAGTCGGAATTTGATTCAAATAAAAAAAAACTCTTCTGTAAGAAGTGACTTTTTAATTTTAATGCTTTAGTTTACTATAATTAAGAGAAGAAGCTTTATATTTTCAGCATTATTTATTTAAATTAATTAAATCTAATTTTAATAAATATATTTAGTAAAATTAAGAAAAATTTGTCTTCAGTGTAAGTTTTGTCTCGATTTTTCTGAACATCTTGTATAACTGCACATCTTCAGAAAGTATTTATACGTTATGTGATTTAATAAAAAATTGTATATAAATGTTGTAACTATTTATAGCAGATAAAATATTTCAAAGAGAAGAAATGCACAGAACACGAATGTTCTGAGGTGTGTATTAAATATTAACTTCTACCGCATACAGATTTTTAATGGGAATATCTTCTGAAGCGAGAAGACACGCGACGTACGGATGTATACTTTCGCGGCAGATAACTTACGCATTCGCGGAGCGCAAAAAGAGGGATTAGATTTTTTTTCAATTTTTACACAGGAAATCGAACGTTACTCGGCAAATTTGTACTATGTTCTATGGAACATTAAGCAGGAGATAACTACTGGCAACTTCACCTTTCTTGTGCGCGATCGTTTTTTTTTTTTTTTTTTTNGACAAAACGGCAATTTAAGTAGATACACGGCCGTACGATCGGCCGTGGAGAATATCCGCGAGCGGTTCAATAAGAGATAAGCACGGGAAGAGTATTAGAGTTCGAGTGTGTCCGCTCTATAGCGGAATATCTTGTACCTTAAGAAGTATGCGGAAATATAGAGTTCAGCAAGGATAATTTTACCAGAGAACATGAATCACGTAGGAAGTACCTAGAGCAGCTTGAGATATCGATTGCTTTACGTATTAATGTTCATAGTGATTGCAATGTAAATCAATAAAGATGTATAGTTCGTAGCGCAAACAGTTGTTAAATTTAGATTATTTAATGAAGAACATCTCGCATTTATTTATATTCCACTTGTTTTCAATGTTTCAGTTTTTTAATTGTAATTTGTAAAACGGTTAAAGCAATTTTCTAAAATAGGAAATAATAAGCAGCTAAAAAATTATATACTTTATTCTTCTTGTTGATTAATCTTAGGATTGGAAGGGAATTAATATGATAGAATGTATGATATTTATGTAAATTTATTTCAATATAATATATTTCATTGTGCGGATATTCGATGGCTCGCCAATAAAACTGTTTTTATCCTTCGGAGGATAGTTAGTAAAAAGAAAATTTTGGAAGAGTTTGCAAGAGAAAATGAGTTGTGACGCCAGTTGTGTAGATATTTACAAACGGCTTCATTTAAATAAACATTATTTTAACACAGTTCGTATAGGATTATCTGTGTTTTCGCTTACTTCTATTTCAAATATCTAGTTAACGCATAACCCTAATTCGTAAAGATTCGCTAGGACTAGTTCCGAATGAGTTCTCGAACAATCTCATTCTTTCTTCACGGTATGTGTTATTTTTATGTTCTCTACTCGCGCGAGCGGCTCCCCAGGTAGATTTGAACGATCTAACAGCGTTTGCTTTTGTCACGCGATACGCATCGATCACTTATAACCAACAATAATAATTACAATGACGTTGCATTTTAATATTATACAGCTCGCAATATTGTACACTTATTCGCATTTGCGATCGTAAGAAATGTCCATGTCGTATATAATAAGCACAGTTCCATAGATATTAGAAACTTCAACCAATGGAGAAGAGCCAGCCCGACAATAATGAGAAAAGGAAAAATGCAACACACACACGGGGTGCGGTCCACTTGAGCGTTACAAACGTTTCGAAGCATTTGACTGACCAATCGGCATAAAGAATTTTACTAATTGACCAATCAAAGAATGCTTCGAAGCATTTGTAGCATCAGGTGGACTATAGCCACAGTGCCGCATCTGACTCTACACGCCGATTATTCGTTGACTCGAGTCCGCTGCTTATCGATTTATCACTCGGTCACTCACATGTCAACTGAACAATTGATTCCGAATCAACGTTTTGCGATTATAGCTAGTATCTGCTATTTTTCGTGGCTTACTGTACTTCGTACACCGTAAAGCAAAGAAAAAAAAAAAAAAAACATNACTTATCGATCACCAATAGAGAAAGATAAAAAACTGGCGCGACGTCGCACTTGAACACTGGTAGTCACTGATCCACGCGATTTGTCCAGCCAATATTTTTCAATAAATAAACTGCAAGCGGCCGCCCGATGTTTTCGCGAAAATCATCACTCCGGATTCAACGGATCACAACGGTCGAAATAAAACGGAGATATCACATCTCGTTCAGCGATCGTGCTTTGTCAGTTCCAACGGTTGTTGGTCAGTCCAGTGATCTCTCCAAGCGACCGTTGGCGAGGACGGTACATCCTGGTCGGAATCTTGAACGTCAATTTCCTCGTCCTCGTCCTCGTTCTGATCGTAGCGTATCCTATGCGCCGATCCCGGACGCGGACCAAGACCAGATCCTTGCCGCTGATCGTACACGGGACTGGTCGGTCTCGAGAGTCCGGACGAGTCGTCACCCACTAATTGACTGATCATCCGGAAGGCGCTAGGTTTCCTTTCCGGTTGCTTCGGCATCGATTCGTGCCTGTCGATCCTTTCGGGTCTGTCGAGGCCGGCGTCTCTAGTTGCGGAATTGGCGACGACCGCGCGAAACGCGCTACTTTCGCCGCCCATGCCGGCGATGGAACAGCTGGACGTACGCTGGCCTATTTCCATAGCGGACGTAGCGGAGTGCGGTTGCTGCGGCGGCGGCTGCGGCTGCGGCGGTGGTNGCTGCGGCTGCGGCGGTGGTGGTGGAGGCGGTGGTGGCGAACGCTTTAAGAGGTTCATGCGCTGATGACGACGCCACTTTGCCCGTCTGTTGGAAAACCAAACCTAAGAGTCACGAGTTAGGTCGTTAGAACGCTCGTGATCAAGTCGGACGGGTACGACGTAGCCGTAGTCCGACGCAGGGCCTTCTCCGATTTATAAATGTCGAATTAGGCCCTGCGTCGTCGCGTCGGCTCTTTATCTTTATGTATTGGTGAATCCTCACCTGTACGCGGGCTTCCGAGAGCGACGTTTTCGAGGCGAGACGTTCGCGCGTGGACACACACGGGTAATGCGACCTCTCGAATTCCTTTTCGAGCTCCTCGAGCTGCTCCGGACTGAAAGTCGTGCGGTTGCGTCGGAACTTGGGCTGCTCCGAACCGTCTAAGCTTCCGTCATCTCCGTCACCATCTGCACATTAATTGAAATACGATTTTTATGGGCTGTGCATTTCTGAATACAACAACCCAATAAATAAGATTTCTCTAAGAAATTCTTTATGATATTTTAATTGATTTAAAATGACGATGTTATTTGTTCAATGTATATGAATGTCGATATAAATATTTAGCAAGAAACTATACAAATATTAAATTAAATTGCTCAAGTGTTAATGAATAATCGTAGAAAGTTTAAATTCTCTTTTTTCTCTTTCATTCTTAATTCTCGTTTTTTATTTGCAGCGAAGTAATTATATATATACACAAATCTACGAATCTAAATTTTATTTAACTTATTTGAACGAATCAATTTAATTTGGAGGGAAATGCAAATATATTAAACCAATATACTTTTAAAAGTAATATAGAAATAAGGCATCAACATTGGTACACCACCTTGTTTTTAAATAATATTTTTCAAACAAAAATTATAAAGATTTACTTTACAGGTTGCAAGGTATTAGAATAACTGAATTTAAAATAAAATTTTAAAAACATGAATACAAACAATTATAGAAAATGTCTTCTATTAGATAATATAGTAGCTTTTATAATACTGTTTCGTATTTTATGTTAATGTTTTCGCAACAGAACCAAAAAAGAGCAAGAAATTAAAACTGACACAGTAGGCAGCAATGGCATAATTCAGATAGGGAAGGAGTTAATTATAAAACAAATTGATAAACTAAGTAGTAAAATATACTTTTATGCATTAAACAGCAAAGTTTATAAACTTAAAAGGCTAAAGTTGAACTCTCACATTTTATACATTTTTTTGGCACCTTGTTAGTGTGTACGTGGATCTGTCGCATCCGACGCTATTTTTTTTCTACCTCAAATTATTAAAGAAAATGTGAAAAAATTTATGGAACACCTGTTAATATTGTAGTTAAAGATTTCATAGTTATTGTTTATTCTAACGAAAAAGTGTTCCGGTTTACGTTGGGATTCTATGTATTAAACAAAAGAAAATATGAAAGAGAAAAACATTTTTTAGGAAGCTACAAACATGTAAAATGCTTTAATATTATCAACAATATATTTTACTATTGTTTAAACTATGTAATTTGCAAAAGAAAATTATGCAAATTTTATTTTCACTTTTTAAAAATTCGTTTTTAGCAAATTTTATATAGAAAAAACTATGAATGTATGAACTATAGGTTTTTATTTTTTTAATTATCTAAGATCATCTTTTTGTCAGTATTAAAACAGTGCAATGTTTAGTTTCCGAAAAATAAAGGGATGCCGCTTTAGGAGGTCTTTGCCAGTATATTGGCGACTCTTTCTTTCCTTTCTATATTTAGACAAAATATTGGGGGCACACTTAAATAACACAAGTTTTGACGCGTCGCGACATCGAAGGACGATGCATGTCTCTTTCGTCACCTTGCAAATATCCACGAGCGATCGCGTCGGCGGCATGAAGCGCATGCTCGGAAGTGCCCGCGGCGGACGCGGACGCGGCC
>QKQZ01051187.1:0-48042 GCA_003595255.1 Solenopsis fugax
TATACCCATACAAAGATATTTCCATTTTTACGAATTACCCCACCTAACGAATAGCCCTGGTCTGCCCTATACATATATACATATACAACAAATGTAAAAAAATTTCAGAAAATGCACAATATTATAAATTTGGATAAAAAAATAACAAATAATCATTTTGTCTGATTTGGTAATTCTAATGTTAAAGTATCACGTGCAAATTTTGGATAGTGTACTGATAAAATAATTACCTAATCAGAAATTAATTATGCAGTAAGATACCAAAGGTCTCTCTCTCTCTCTCTCTCTCTCTCTCTCTCTCTCTCTCTCTCTCCAAATTCAGTCTGAGTTACCATTTATACGAAACGTAAATTCACTAATAATGTTGCGCAGGTGATACGATCGCACATAATCGAATTTGTTCCTCTACCTAATATACAAAATGCCATACAGCACGAATTCCCAAAGGAACAAAAGCTGCACAAAGCAGGCTGGCGTTACCATCTCTGGCACTTAGCTTATACACAAGGTAAATATACAAGATAGTAAGATTACCCTCCTGACACTTTAGTTTGTAAAAGATGGACAATTAGCTTGCATATACTGCAGTGTTTCTTTCTTTTTGTTAATTTCGTTATTTCTGATAATTTCACCAAAGATCTTTTTAAAATCTCCTAAATAAAATAAAATAATAAAAACAAATTATATACGGAATTTAATTCGTGCTAATCTTCATTAGATATTGATTAACATTTTCTCAGAAACAATTGTTATTACCGTTTTTTAACATAATTCATAAATGTAAAAACATAAAACACATGAAATCGAAATAAAAGTAAAATTGATAGAATTGCAAGTAAATAATGCAGTTGCTTGAAATAGCAGTAGAATTGGACAGAAAAATATAGAATTTGTGACGGCTTGAAAGCTGTGGTATCTATATCTTTATACCTCTTAGAAAATTTTAATGCCTTTTCATTGTACAAGATTGTCTTTAGCTCTGCATCGTCCTCTTGAGATTTGGCTAGCTCTTCGAAATTTATTACTGTATAGATTGCTTCAGTTCGAGAGAGAATATCTGCCACAATACGGACCCTTTCCAAATACATGTCAAATGTCAATTATGAGTTGACCGACATACTATAAATGGCGAACCTATTAAAGAGAGCAAATGGATTCTGGTTGAAGGCGTACAAAATTGGTTTGTGATTCGTATAGATTCGTGAAATGCTGCCCTTCTTCATGTGCTTTTAGTATTTGACTACCAAATAGATCGTCAATAGTTCTCAAACATACGTCTATATTTAACTTGACTAAGCTTTTTTCTCAGGAATGCGGACTGTCGCCATCTCTTTTGTGACCGTTGTTACTATTCTTACCGCAATTTCCGAGTCACCAATCGTATAAGTGAGCTCTACTTCTAAATCTAGGTGTGCAAAATGGCTCAGTAGGTTTTTTTGCAATTATTGAATACCTGCTCCAATTCTGACTTCCTGTTACTGGCCTCTTTCCTTTTGTTTTTAAATCTCTCAATGCATCATTTAGCTTCGGTTGATCTCTCGCCGTTCCTGGGATAAAACTTTACTTTCGTAAAAGTTAAATGTTTGAAAGAATTGCTGTTTGATGGTACTTAGTCTTAGAAAGTCACGTAAGACGAAAGTCATTGGTTCTATTTCTTCTACCTCCTACCGAAACAAAATTCTATTTAATTCGTTCCAAAGATATACTTGACTGAATATATGTTTAGATATATAAATAGTTTCTTCAGATAATCTGATACTGCTCTAAGTTTAAAGCTACCAATATATCGTCTCTGTATTATAAGTATAGTAGAAATTTTTTTTAAACAGTGTAATACATCATTTATAAAGTGAGAAAACATTTATTATATATGACGTTGCATCGACAAATATCACGAATGATCAGACTCGTATAGAAATAGTTGTTTCTGTTATCAGCCAAATGCATCGATATTTGATTGTATTTGCACAAGATTCAGTGTTGAGAATATTTTCTTTCCGCGCAGTGATTGTGTAAAATCCACATGCAGAATTGAACAATCCGGTATTGTTCTTGCATTTAACTTTCAATAATTTTTGCATAGTCTACATGTATCCTCCTCTTTGCCTTATATAATGGAAATGGCTGTAGGCTTTTCGATATTTATATTATTATTTCCTAAAAGAGTAAATTGATTCGAATCTGGTTTTTATTGCCTCGATTTGCTAGATTGAATAAGTGACATGGTCTTGAATTTGATGTACTATACTGTATTGGATATTTTGTGCATATGATGGTCTTATAATTGTTGAATACATTGTACATGGCAGCATTTCATCTCTGCTAATATTTAATATTTACTTTCATAAATGCCATTGTGCCTATACTTGTAAAGTAACCATTTGTGGATCTTGCCATCTGTTAACTATGTATCGTTTTCAAAAATAATAGAAAAGAAAAAGTTTGATCCGATTCTTGATCGTTACATCAATTATGATGAATCGCCATAGAAACGTAATGCGAATTCAGACTGTGACGTATGTAGAGATTATCGAATAATTAGCAACAGTCCATATACAAGCCCGTTGTCGATTTCATGTGAACGTGAATATACGCTGACGTTCGAGCTTACATAAACGAGAATTTTTTCTGAGCTAGTCTATCATGAATAAATAATAATCCAAGTATCATCATTCGGATAAGAGTTTTCAAACAATAAACAAATTTAAAATAAAATTACAAAATCAATTAATATAAATCTCGTAGTCTTTTATTATTAGTTAAACACTTATATGTTCCCACCTTAAAATATCAAATTCTAAATGATATTTCATACTAATAATCTCTTAAATTAATTATGATCCGTATCATAAGCCTTATATAATATATCGTACATGTCACAAACTTCTCTCTATTAACGTAATAAACTAATTTCTCCTTTCCGTATATATTACGCAACCAGCACTGTCACTACATATGTCGCATGAATCGCGGAAAGTATTTATAATCTTTGCGATGCGCATATCGCGCGCACACGTGCATGTCGCGGTTGGAGTAATCGCATAAGCCTGTATGTAAAAACATGCACATATATCACAGGTAGGTAGGTAACATCAACCAGAATGTATCGGAAAAGTAGCGTCCTTTTCCGCAACCACAAATCCTTTTACGAATACACGGAATTGAATTTCTTTGAAAAATTTATTTGAGTTTCACATTAATTCTCTGGCTTCCATCTTTTTTTAATTAATGCTTTCCACAATTCTGGAAAGATTCTTATTTTATTATATCACAATAGAATCGTTGGATAAAGAAAAATAGGAAGTACAATACATTTTTAATCCATAAAATTAGACGTTTATGAACTATGATTATTAAATCTAAAGTTTCATATATTTCAGTGATATAAGCAGAGTTTGTACGGACCGTTACTCCATGTATCTGTATTAAAAGGAAATAAAGAAGAAAATGACTTGAAACGACTCATTACAGATATTACTTTCTTTTGTATTCCTACTATCTCATATAACGTACTTTATTTTTCATTTTTAATTTAAAAACATCTATTAAGATTATTTTTATATTTTACTCTGTCTCGCTTCTTATCTAACTTCACTGTCCTCCTTATCTAACTTTACTGCATTCTTATCTGCATTTGCACGAAAAGTCCGGAATTTCTGTGACACCCCGCATGTGCGATTTCACAACTGCACGTTTCTGTAACATCAGCTCGGTAAACGGGGGTTGGTCGCGGGTATTCGGGTTCGATAACGACTACAGACTATACGCAACCCTTGCTTGCGCAACCAACCTCTCACCAAGCTAAAATTAGACGAGCACGGAGCGTCCGGGAGATGGAGGGAGAGGCTAGGGTTTATTCAAATTACTCCGGTACTCGGCGCGCAATACTCGCGAAACAGACTGTCGGATTTTCGAGGCGGAGTACCCATTGAATTCCCGGCGCGAGAAACGGAAGTGTCGACGATGCATTCGCGACGATGCAGTTGCTTTGTCGCTGCGCGCGGGATTAATGACGAGACGCTCAAGATAGACTATGTTTTTGTACGAGTTTGTCGTCGTTCACGGCGAGAAAACATTGCATTCATGAATGATTAATTATCATTTTGCTGATTAATCCATCTTCGTCGCTACGGTCTTTATGCAGAATGTTGAAAATCTCTAATGATAGCAAAGTGGCCTTTATATCCTGAATTTCCTTAATATTCTCATATATCATTCTTCTTTTGATAGCATTGATCATTTTATAGAAAATATCGATACACCATATAGCTTATCAATATTAGTTCTATTTTATCTATTAATTTTAATAAAATTTTGATTGAAAAACAATGTGACAGATAAAGAACATTCAACTGCCGAATCGATGCAAACTACTTTAAGAGAATATCTCTTTTATTAAAAAGTCATTTTTTTTGTGCATATCTCTCTCTCTCTCTCTCGCATTTACTTTAAAATGAATCCAACAAAATAGAAGAAGAATATTGCCTAAGTTCTTTTATTGTCAGAGCAAGAAGTAGAAGATAAAATCCTCTGTCTAAGAAAGTTAATTTATCGATGGGATTTCGAGGATTTTAGAGGGATTTTTAGCAGATACCAAAGGAACATTAGAGTTCCCGCATAAAAGCGCGACATGCAGGTGTTACTGGACAGAGGCGTCGGTACTTACCGTGGTCTTCTCCAAGCAACGAAGTAGGTGATGATGCTGCAGCTCGAAGATATCCTCCTCCTTGTAGAATTCCTCCAGATGCAGTCCGCTCTCCTGAGCGGCCAAACGTGCCTCCGCTGCCTTCTTTTTGCTCACGAAGGCGGCGCCGCTCGACGCTTTCGCGATTCTGATACGTGCCAATCTGGCTTTCTGTAACACGAAAAAGAGGGAAATTCTGTTAGTCTTCTATTCTTTTAATAAGATATAAATACAAAATTGTCTGTGCAATTATTTCTGTGTATTTTATACTTTATTTATTTCTTTTCCTTTTCTTTTCTCTATGTTAAAACATAAACTATCTGGTGAGCATTATTACAATAGCCATGCTATCGCCCTACCATTCGCGCATTTTAAAATTGAAATTAGTTAGAGAATCGGTTAATTTTCTGTTAAAATTATGATTAAAAGATACAATAAATAGAAAATAAGAATTGAAAAAACAATATAAATATGTCAAATTTTTGTTCACTAAATAATGTATTAAGAGAAATTTATCGGGTAAGTATGTGTTATTAGTAAAAACTAATTTTTTTAGTATTTCTATCTAAATCTCTTTATTATCACTAATCAATTTTGCTTCTGCCATTTCTTCCAAAATTTTAATTTTAATGTAATACATAACTATACTGAAGGAACGATTTTACTGAAGTACCTAAAAGTTTAGTTAGACGCAGGTCTGAAAATAATTTTGTCGGGCGATCAAAATAATTATGTAGGGCACTCAAACATGATGAGCGAAAAGTTTGGACATTCTAGCAACCAACTTGAGCGTCCTATATAATTATTTTGATAGTCTAATAAAATTATTTTCACACAGACTTATGTCTAATTAAATGTTTAGATAACTTAGCAAAAAACCATTCATTCCGTGTATGCTTCAGAAATAAGCATAGTAATTTTAATCTTAAGAACGCATGCGTTGATTAAATAAAGAAGATTTGTCATGGAAGAAACGAGCATTTGTGTTACTTTACGATTAAGTATACACAAGAGAATCTCTCGATGTGTTCACTGGTGATAAATTCCTACTAAAGTCAGAATAAACTTTTATCTTGCCGTCGTGACATAATACACTTCATTGTGCCTCCCTAAATTCTTATTTCATGCCGCGTGGGAAAGCTTTCGGTTGACAAATGGCTAAATTTCGTCGCCGTAAATATTTTATATTTTCTTTTCAACAGTATTTTAAATTCTTAGAATATTTGCTTTCGATGGCTCTTAGTACTTTCATCCTCTCTTAACTAAACGTTAAACTTTTCTTATCATATTTTCACAAAGTACATTTTATAATTTTGCAAGCAAACAAAAGCATATTTCAAAATCTTATTTAAATAAAATTATTCTCTCTCTTTCTCTTTTAATAAATACATTATTATTTCGCTATCTTATATAATGTATATCATCCACTTTTATTTCTACTATTATTCTCGCTTATCTCTAGAAGACTGGGTACATTCACTATATTCCAATAAAAGGGAAGTGATCCACACAAGCGTTACAGCTATACACATGAGATATCTAGCACCTACCGTTGAAATTCTAAAGATCCCGGTCTTCAAATGTGAATAAAAGTGTAATAAAATATATTAGAATTTAACAGTTTGATATTGTCAAAATTTTATTACGGACAAGTAAGGCACGTGTACTGTTAAATCCCATTACTACTAAATTCTAAAATCAATAATTTTGAAATACAATGTGTATCCTCTAGTTGCGTCTTCATCTACAATAAAATAAAAAGAAAGTGAAACTCAATGTGAAAACCTGCAGAGCTTGTAAATCTTAACTTATGGCAAGTAATATTACTAGCAGTTGAAATACTTCGAATCATTTATTTATAATCCCGGACAAGCTAGAAACTATAAATAAACATAGCTCTTTCCGCCCTGTATTTTTCTAAGCGTTTTTATAAATAAACGACCTTATGCAACCTTATTGACGCCGCATACAACCACGTGTTTAATTTTTCTTTTTTCTTACGGTCGACCTGCAACAACTATCGCGCTATTTTACGCGGCAAGAAATCTGCGCGCGACTAGCGCAAATAATTTCCTTAACCAATGTTATTTAATTTTTACATTATTTTTTTAGTCTCTCACATAAAAAAGTAAGATGTGCAAACAATGAAGTCTTTAAATTTTGACGTTCAAATCTACTTTCCCTATAACTCGCTTAAAAAGTTGTTTTTAAATTTTTATAAAGATCAAAATATTTCAATTCCGTATCAAAGCTTAAACAGATATTACTTTTGTTCTTAATATAATATTTTAACATAGAAATTTAACATAGAACTTTAAATAACTTGTGATTTTTTGAGAATCATAATTTTATTAGAATATAACTCAAATTATAAATTTAAATTAAAAAATTTAATTCCAAATTTTTTAAATAGAAAAGATAATACCTGAAACTTTGACTATATACGTATGTATTTGTACTGCATAATTAATTCATTCTATGCTGAATTCGTTCAAACTGACGTCTAACTAACACAGTCGAATATATCACCTTTTTAAAAGGCATGCATTATTCGATTGAATAAAAACTTATTCGATAGAAAAAAAAGAGAAAAAGTTATATTGAATCCGAATTATAATGAGTTTGGCTATTCATCATACAATTGGTTAAACAAGCCGCAAATGTAAAAACATATATAAAAATAAAAAATAGCGTAGTGAACGTGAAATCATAAACGTTGAAAACGTAAGCCGTTGAATGCTCTTTCGTAAACGATGTGGCCAGAGTTTTGATATAATAGAATAATATCGGAATTTCTGCAGTTTTACGCGATATTACACTGCGAATAAACTCTCGACAGACTCTTTTCCGGCCGCAAACGAGGATTAGCGGCGAAGTCCAAGCGGTCGCGTATCGACCGTGCTAATTTTGTAACTTTCGCAACTTGCACTATGTAATTGCGGAAATTGCGACAGACGGCTACGAGCGCTAATTCAATGTCCACGTCTCGAACTGGCGCGCGCGGATCATTATGAAAATATAACGGGCTAAGATGTACCACCTGCTCTTTGTGAGATTCTCCGAACGCTAGTGCATATCTTTACGAACGATATCGATATAGTTACCATTAATCGGCTGATTAGAGATTGAAAGGGCTCAGTGTTTCTATCGGTTCTATTTTTGTTAAAAAGAAGGGGTAAAAGCGTCATGGCAGCTAGAAGAGAATTTGCTTCAGTCGATAAAAACGTGGACGCGCGAGAAAGTCCTCTCTTTCAGCCAAAGAAATTTGCGCTTTCAATCTTCAAATGACTTGTAAATACAATAGAAGTTATTTTCCACGTACAGGACATGAATATCATTTTGAAATACAAATTTCAAATAAAATGCCGTACATTAACAAAATATACGTGATATGCAAGTATCGAGGCATAGCTATCTTGCATTTGCATTTATGACACGTTGCACTAGTATTCATCAACTTCACTTTAATTAATAAATGTTGATGAAAATATTAACGCCAGAGATCGTGCGCTCTTTGCTATTTTTAAAATAACATCCAGGTCAGCAGAACGCAAATATTTTTATCGCGCATTTAGCATTAAATAAGCTCATGTGACTTCAAGAAACGTATTCTCGTCGTCAAACTTAGCACGAGATACGACAATCCGATAACTCTGTTCTATTAACTTACAATCAGATATATCTCTGAAGATCCCTATCACAAATTTGCCGTCATAAATGAACCGCGTAATAGAGAATTATACAGATCTAATTCCGTCGATCTGTCCAAAAATTTCAAGCAGCCGACGAAATTCACGGAGATTATGAACTGGAGATTCTCCGCTTATCGCGATAAGTGCAGGGTACCAAGGTAAGAAGTCGCAAGGTCGCCACGCAGAACAGAAGGCCCGCTTGTCGATTTACGTTCGCCACGGTATATTTTCGCGTGGTGCAATTCCGGCCAGAACTGCAGCCGCGCGCTTTTTCGCGACGTGCACTCGCGGATGTTTACGCCGTTACGGATCGAGGCGTCTGCAAAGCGTCAGAAAACTCTCTCCGGATATATCCAACCGCGATTTAGCTGCGTTTTACTGTCACACGACGAAGACGACTGTCGAGAGTCGAGGGTAACGGCACGGCCTGACGACGCGGAATCGTCGCTAGCTGTGATTAAATGCGCCCTTACGAAGCCGCAATGGAAACGCTATAAAACGAGCGAATTCAAGCTCTCCAGAAGCATAGCATAACACTATGAAATGCACAGCAACAGTGTTTCGCGTATGATGGAACACGATGCTGAATATTTCGGATTAAACATCATTTATGATCAATGTTTACCTATATATATGAAATAAATCTATATTTTCTATAATATATTTTTTATATTTTATATAATTAGACTAGGTTATTGTACTTTTTTAAATCAAGATAGTTTTTTTATTATCACATTTTTTTTATTATTATAATCAGAATGGTACATCATTTTAAATCGTAAAAAATTTTCCGCTATCACTTTTTTCCATCTTGACTTATTATTGTAAAAGAAATATAGTTACCAACCCAGTTACTAGAATCATCCTACATACACACATATATGCAGGTTTATTTACGTATATATGTTCATTTTTAATTATATTATCTCACGAAAAGTTGAAATTAACTTAAAGCAAAAAAATTCATTTGAGTTAATTAACGACGTTATATATTCTTATTTATTTATTCTAACTAAACATAGACCAAGTGTAATGGTGATTTTCACTACGTACAGGAAAATGCTGCGCTGCAAATAGCGCGTACTGACGTACATTGTGCCGGGTGTATTTTAAATGGCACGCTTGACAGACTTCATGTAACAAATCAACCGCTTGATAATGATCATTTCCAATTTGCATATGGACTTGCTGCAGTTCTTATCGAGATTACACGATGACACGTTATGTCGACGTGTATTAATTACGTAATTAATATATCAGCAATCAACATATGATTTTATTTTCACAAATATTGTGTATCAATTCTCAATCATGTTAAGTGATAAAACATATGTAAACAGGTAATTTTATTATGCGGATAAATCTAGTATCTTTTATTCTTGTGAATATTAAGAGATATCAAATATATTTTTTAAGAAATGAAGATGAAAAAAATGCTTAAATACAAAATTTTCATTAAAAAAAAATAGATAATTAATTCATCAAACATTATTTCTAATGAAAAATTACGCACACAAAAAATAGAGAAGGAATAGTATTCTGGAATATCCGAAGTAAATGTTTGAAAGAAATTCTACCGAGACATAGAACCGCTTAATTTTCTTATCGTCGTTACATTGTAAACATGTCTTTCCGAAGAAGCTTTTACATTTCGAAACCACGAAAGGGTTATCAATGTCTGGCAGCGTCGCCGTCGCCGCCGGAAGTTACATAGATTCGCAAATGCATTCAACCCGCGCCGGCACGGTATCGCTTGTGAAACGAGGGAAAGTAGAAGTTCGGCTGAAACGTATCTACAGCTTGCAGCGGTTTCACAGCCCAAGGCGGACACAATCGAATATTCGAACAGCTAGTCGCCAAATAGACGCGTGCGCAAAACAAAAGCGATGATAACAATATTGTATGTACGTTTACGCAGCTGTAGACATAGCGCGCGATTAAAAAGTGCATGACAATCCTCCGCGTAATTACTAGAAAACTATGTCGTCGGAAACTGTGACAGTGAACGTGAATTCTTACAAACACTCCTCGCTTCGTTCAAACGCTAACTTTATCTTTTGCAACCAACGACTTGTGATTTGAAAAAGCTACAATAGCTGACGAGAAATAAATAACACTTGAACGAATATTGAAATAATTCAACGGAATAGAAAGACGACGATGCGAAGGTCTGTCTGGATTGTAATTTTTACGTCGTCCGAAAAACACAATAATAAGTCAAGATAGAAAAAAGTGATAGCGAAAAATTTGTTACGATTTAAAATGATGTACCATTCTGATTATAATAATAAAAAAGATGTGATAATAAAAAAAAACTATCTTCATTTAAAAAAGAACAATAACCTAGTCTAATTATATAAAATATAAAAAATATAGAAAATATAGAATTATTACATTCGAATGTATGTCACAAAAATTTTCAAATATTCGTATAAACGTCAGGCAGTGGTACACTTTTAAGAAAATTCTATCTCGTCGGATCTGCGATGCACCCATTGAAGCTCCCCAAAATCTTTTTCTCCCGATGAAATCTCAAACGAGTTCTCTTTGCTCTGTCTCTCAGAAGAAAACGCAATTCTGAAGACCACTTTTACTCTTTTCAGAAAAACCTGAGAAAGTAGGTCTTGCGTAGTACATCGCGAGCGCGGTAGGCTTTTTTTAAAGAAAAAAAGAAAAGGGAAAAACCGTGAAAGCTTTGAGCTAGATTGGCCCACCTCTCGTCCGTGACCCGCGTTATTTCGCGGCGTTTGCCTAATTAACTTAGGTGGATAAGCGGCGGGCGAAAGCTCGCGATCGTTACCGATCGCGTTATACTCTTTTCTTATCGTCGGCACGCGGCTGAAATTAATCGTCAAATGCCACGCGAGGGTCATCGCGTGTATCCATGGTATGTTCACATAGCTCTATTACCCAACCGAATTCGGAAATTCCCGTCAAGGAGCCGGTAACCGTTAGGACTGCGCGAAATAGTATTCGATTCTGCAATCGATAGGTATAATTGTTTCAAGGGATCGTTACTGCTAAAACAACCGATTTCTAATTGCTTTGCGAAGAACGATTCAAGCAATCATTAAACTGAAACAGCTGACTCTAAAATCTAAGACGTTATTCGTTTTATGATGTCAGAAAGATTGATAATGAATTTTGTGCATTAGGAATAATTTTTGAAAATCATAATTTTTTAAATCAATACCTGCTTTGCGCACACATAATAAAGCAATACAAAAGAACTTAAATTATTTGAAAAACTTATTATGTAAAAATTATATATAGGGTAAACAATAAGATTAATGGGAAAGAGAAGTACTGTTATTCACGTATTACTTTAATTCAGAAATCAAGATAGAAAATACGGAAAAATTTAAATACTATGTCACACGCTCTTGCTTCATTGCCAGTCTAAGTAATTCTAGTGTAGCACGATAAATTCCCGTGACATTTACTGAGATAGCGTTCGCCAAGAATATTCTTCGCAAATATTGTCTCGTTCCCGAAGGAAAATGTCTATCCGCATGAAATAAAAATGTTAGTACCACGTTTCAGTATCGTCTTCGAAAATACCGAAGTCTACCGTAATTTCGCCGTTGGCAGAAGCCGCAGATATCGCCGATACGACCAAGAAAATAAAAGAATTCTATTCAATATTTCACAAATATGTGGCGAACCAATCGCACCTAGCATCGACGATATTGCTTAAAATTGTACATATTCGATCGAAGCGGTACGTGCGAAAACACCTACTAATTACGCGTTATTAATTAACATTGCGTTATGTAATGTCAGCTGTGTAATGATTCACATCATGCTTTCGATGACTTCTCCAATCTACCATTCGTAACTAATTTTGACTCATTAATATCAAAAAATACTCACGAAAACAGCCATTGATTCAAATACACCACATATTATGATCTTCAAATTTATATTATTATAATTAGCAATAATTGTTAATTATTAATATAGAAATTCCATGTTTAAAATTTATAGTAAAACATTAGAAACATAATTGTAATAATAATTTGAGAAATATAATAGTTTAATATTCATTATGTATTTCATTACATTCAGAGAAAAAAATTATACCAGCAACTATAAATTTGTGAACAAATAACAACTTCAACTATAAATATTTAAAAAATACAGTAATATCAACCGTTTGTATTAAGTCATTCGATAAACTATAGAAAAATAGTAAAACCAATGTAGGTCAGGGATAAATAGTTAAGAAAGCTAATGTATAGAGTGCATTATCTATGGAACGCACGCGCAATTTTCTTTTTAAATTATCATAAATATATTTTATTTAAATATTATACTTTTGGACGTTTCAAATGTAGGTGACGACTATTCCACTGCTACCATAATTATTCCAACCGCACATAAACTAGAAGAATTTTCATAACTTATTTGTACAAAGTTTATATAATTATGTAATTACAGTTGAGGTGTTATTTCGTTATAAATTAATAATTCACAAAATTATTACCGTGATGATACAAAAACTATTTCTTCAGTTATTGCAACTAAAGTTTTAATCGCAATAATTATAAAATAGTTTATTAAACTATGTACAGTACATTAATTTTACACTATTATATAGTTGTCGCTTTTATAGTTGCTATCACTAAATATTTTTCTCTGACAAGTAAACCTACCCAAGTGTCACTCTTCGATTTTGATGAAACTTTGCACACTTCTAGGGCGATGAAAAATAATCGACACGTATTTTTTTATATTGGCGGTAATTCAGTTTTAAGGGTAGAAACTACTCTTTGAATATTTGGGGATGTATTCAATGAGACGCCATTTTGAATCCGCCATTTTGATAATGATATTTTCGACATCAAATTTGGAGTTTACTTGTGAAATAGGTTTACTTGTGAGTGCAAATATATGCTTTTCTTTATCAATCTTAATATTTTATATTTTTATATTATTATTATGTACTGTTTCTCGAATTAATGATGATCAAATTCTCTTGTGTAACATAACATGCGTGCATTAAATGATTTTTCAGACCATATGAAATAAACCGTATTAATTAATCGTCACAACAGTTGCATAATAATGCGCGTTGGAGGCTGCAAACTGCGCCCACTATATCCTCGCTCTGATATTCTATCCATTAACAATTTTAATGAATGATTAAAGTCCTTTAAATATTAAGTATTGGAAAGCGTATTGAGAAGCAAAATAGGTAATCAAAAACGATTCAAATTTGACGACGGAATTGCAAATATCAATACGCTTGATTAATCGTTTTGAATGTAGCGTTACATATAACGTCGCATATAATGTCACATGCATTCTATACGATAATTTACCCAGGAAACACAATAACCTATACGTAGAGAAATATATTAATTTTATAAAAAATATATTTTTTATCAAAGGATATTGGCTTTGCTCAAAATTAGAATCTTTTGTAAAAAAATTTACGCGAACACGGAAAAATACTGTTAATTTTTATAACAACTCGAAATCATAAATACATTAATATGAATTATTAGTGCAGTAAAAAAGGTTCAAAAAAGGTTTGTCGTGTTTCCTAGTTTCTAAATGTTGAAGTTTCTACTGTCATGATTTATTTATGATTACTTCAGACCAAGGCTCTATTTACTAAAAATTTCCGCGCGTCGCGTCGAAAAATTAAGGTCAGTTATTTACATCGCGTCTCGTGCACATCCGTTAGTCGGCCCAGTTATTGGTGATTACTATTTGCGTTAATATCCGTGGCGGTGTGTTCTAATTACCACGTACGTGCAATCGCAATTAATTAGAGGCGCGACAACGCGGAAGCTTGACGATAATTCACACTGCTGACTGGAAGTGCTATCCAAAATTTCTTGTCAGGCTTTTCGTTTTAGACCGCCGCTTATAATTAACCCGCATGACGAACAGCTAATCGGCGCATTTGCATTATTGGACATGTCGAGAACCCTTGCACATAAACGCAATGATGCATCTTTCGATGAAATTTCTAGCAGAAATTTACGAGGTAGAATAATGCTCGCATGATTATCATAAAAATATAGTAGACAAAAATCGGAACCGTCTTATATTTTCTATTATAAAACGTAGTCTTTTATGTCAATCTCATTTAATCTTATAATTTATAATCTTTTACTTATAAAGTAAATGTATCCTTGAATCTTAGTTAATATATTTATGAGAATAATAAATTGTAACATTTCCACTTCAGCGAAATATTATCTGTTTAGGTAGTATAAACGGATGAAATTTTAGAGTGAAGTATTAACAAATGCACTTTGTAGCTCATTACGCGAAGTAAACATTTGCCGCAAAGATACTTCGTTAATTATTTCGAAGTAATTTACGAAGTTTGCTTGAAAATTATATTTAAATCACGTATAACGCCAAAACATCATATTCGTTCGCACGTATTAATTTCAGAATTTTGCTGTTCTTACAATCAATGCAATACTCGTTCAATCACGTTTGATACAAAAATCGCATAAAAATTTTATCTACAAAACGATCAAGTAACTGTTATTGTTGTATTTCGTTACGAATATCAAGCATGTCTGTAACTGTTGCACACTGATAATATTCAAAAGCAAATCCAGTCGAGTAAAATCGATGTACTTTACTGTGATGTAAAAATTAATTTAAATTTTATTGAGTGCAGTTATCGAACATTTACAATAACAAGTTCGCATAACACATTTGATTAAAATAAAGTTCGTGGTGACACATGTATGATTAAATAAATCTATGTCAAGTATCTAAACACTGTCTTTAAATTTCTCTTACACGACACTATGAACTTTTCTTCCAATTTAATAGATATTATTTAGAGTAAAATAAATAACTTATAGTTATTTTGTATCTTATATTTATTTCGTATTTACAAGTTTAATTTCGATCAATAACAATTTAATTTTCAAATAAAAATTTAACACAATAAAATATAAAAAAAAATTGAAGAGTATTATAGCTGATAAAAATTTACCACAAAACAATTTAATTGTACAAAAAATTAATAAAAGCTATTTTTAATTTTTCAATAATCAATGAAATGTAAATATTTGTAATTTAATTCGTTTCGCCACATACATATATAAAAAGTATTTCGGAACATTTTATAAATGTTCTTAGATATAATTTGTTTGTAAAATAAAAATGTATTTTGCGTTAAAATTTGTCAAAGAATTAATCATATTCCAAAATATGAGACGAGGATTAATCATATTTATGAACTGCATACACTTCGTATATGTACGCAACTGTTGAAAGATTGAAAGATCAGCGTGGTAATTTTATTCTGGGATTCGATATTTCTCATGTGTTCGTTAGAACGCCTACATGTTCGAGCGGGCTATGAGTAGGCGAGTTAATACAGATTTATTCGTCGAGTCATACTCCATCAAAGAAGCGCTCTTTCATACATTTTTATAGGCAATAAGTAGTTGGATAATAAGACTTTAATCAGTTTTGCTTTTATACGAGAATTATAGCAATATTGACGATCGGCCCCTTTTAACGATTTGCCATGGCTTTGCCTGTCCATGATATCGTTTAATGCAAGAACCGGTATACCACGTCGTCGTCGTAACTATTCTCAGCGCCACTACTATTCGCAAAAAATTAATATCGGATTTTCCAGGAGTGCAATAATATTCGCTAATCTCTACAGTCTTGACTATAAATATCAAGTACCGTTAATAAAATGTGATCGTTGAAATTAGTCAGAGATTAAAGTTTGTATATGACGATCTATATGCGGATGCTGATCATCATAGATTTTAATCTATGATGACTCACTATCGGGATACAAAAAGCAAGAAAAATCATCTAAAAGAAGTAACAAAAAATAAATAGAAGAAAATCTGATTATTATTAATGTAGAATAAAGTCTGGTTTTAAAAAAATCCTATTATCTTTCTTCCAGTTCTTTCAAAGCTAAATTCAGTTTAATTTAAGAGTTATAATTTTAAAAAATATTGTTTACCTAATATAACTTAAAATAACTTGTCTAGTTGTTACATATTCAAATATTAAGCTTAATATAATTTTGTTGATAAAAAATCGACTACTCTTCAAACTGAATCTTGCCTAAAGCCTCGTGTCCATGATGATTGAAATCACTGAGATCTCAGACGGAAAAAAATTGACAAATCGTATTTGAACAATTCAGCCAACTGATTGATTAATGCAATTGGTCGATTCTTTCTCTGTCCGTAATCTCAGAACGATTTCTAACATAGTGGACACAAGACTTTAAGACTCTAATCCTGATGCGATTATTTGCTATCTTCCCTTTAGTGAGAAAATGGTTTTCTGAAAAATTAATATCTTAAACCAAATCTTTAAGCAAAAAATCTAAATTCTAATCTGTAGTCTTGAAATATCGGTACGGCATATATAACAGATTCGCTAAAAATTAAAAAATTTCTCTATAAAAAGTCTCAATAAATTCAAATTTTTTCTTATGAAAATTGTCTTATGAAAATGTTTGGCAAACAAATATTTGATTTTAATCCTGATTATTTGCTGAAAAACAAAGATAGGAAGAAGTTTGCTACTTCAATCAAAAAATAAAAAAAGGGCTCGTTAAATCTGAAGCTTCGCATTCTTCGATGGTGAATGATCCAACGAAGCGATCTTGATTAATGCACCTACGCGATTGAATCGTTCAGAACTGTTTGCGCCGTTAAGAATAAACACAACAAGCATGTTGATCGCCGTTGCTGCAACCGCGCATGACTGTTTATTTAATGGAAAAGCAGCGCAATAAACTTCGACAGTCGACCAATGACGTCAACGATTTGATCGCGCGTCACGAATGAATCAGAAGTACCAGAAATCAACAGAAAGTCTTTCTCTTTGCCAAGAAAAAAAAAACATGAAGTATATTCTGGAACTAAATTCTACAGAAGCTCATGCGATTAAGATGCGGCGATTATTTTTGCTTGCTCACGATTGAGTAGGGTAAAAAGATCACAAATCGCTAAGAAACTTCTTCGTAAATTTAACAAATGAAATTCCAAAGTAATACAAATCAAAATAACAAAATTTACTTTAGACAGAGAGACTATACATAAAAAGATTATTCTTGTTACTTGCCTCATAATACAGATAAGCAGTCTATCACTTGACTATTGTATACATTAAGTAATTGTTACGCTATTAGATTACATAGCTAGAAATAGAGATAGAAAATATTTCTCTTAGGAAAACATCCCCTACTGAAATTTCGAACTGAAGTTATTTACTCAAATGTAGGTCAGGTCTACATCTAAAACCGCTATTAATTCCGATGCAAACATCGATGCGATAATAATATATTGTCACAAAGGCGAGTGTTCGATGAAAATCTCAAATCTATAACGATATTAAATTAAAAATGCGACAAAATCTGTAATTTACTTAAAATCTCCGTTTCATCCTTAATACAATTCGATATAAAGAATGTAAAAGAAAGTAATATTGATGTTCTTGCGTATTTCTGTTCAATTTAAGAGATACAAGAAATTATTTATTCTGTATTATACCTATATATAGAAAATTTTTTTATTATTGTTAAATTCGCACTGCAACTAAAGAGAACATGTAATGTCGAAACGTTTCGCTTTTAATTAATACAAATATATAGTATTACAAATAACATCCTCTGGCTCGTTTAATTCGACTTGTTGTAAACAACACATTTCACTTTTTAAATACGAACTACATTGTACATTTTAGAAAACTATCATAAATAAAAAAAAGTTTTTCATAAAGATTTTACGCTTACAAACGATAAAAAAAGATCGAAAATTTAAAAAAAAATATTTTTATTTTCGATTTTTATCCACGAGCGTTTCTCGATTCAGCGCTGAATCACGGACTAAAAAATTGACGTGTCACTGCTAATGATTCCCGCTTTGCTGACTTCGTCAAGATTTTCGCGGAGGCCTTCTTCATCCTCCTCGTTTATTCCTGTAACGAACCCTTGGCACGTTTGACGGTAGACGTTCCCGTTTTCTTTTCGCGGCCTTCTTTAGACGCTCATCCTCTTACCCTTGAGAGGCAAGAGCATGGAGAAGAAGAGAACGAAAAGCAGTAAGTACTCGTTTTGAGAAAAGAAGAAATTTAATGAGGAATGATAGAAATACGCCGCTATATTCTGTTTACAAACTGATTAATCCGCAAGCGCATCGATGAGAATGAAACCGATTTACCGAAGCTTTGAGTATGCGAGAGATAAAAAGAACACTTACTATGCAAATACGGAAGGCAAATGCAATGTAACAACGGTAAAGCGAGAGAACGCGATTACTAGATGAGATAATTTCAATCAAACGGAACAAAAATATCAAAATAGTCAAGAATACATAACAATTACAAATATAAATAAAATGAAAAAAGTAATTGCTAAAAAAATTCATAGAATAAAATTTATATGTATATTGAAAAGAGAAAGAGAAAAATAGTACGAAAAAATGTGAAATACTAAAAATGTTAAAACAACAGACAATGTAATTAGAAAAATTGATCTAAAATTAATTAAAAAATTTATACATAAAAAAATTAGAAAAAAATTTACACGCATTAAATTAAAATGAATAGAAACTTTACTATATAGATGTACATGTCAAGCAGGATACAAAATGAAATTTTCAACGAAATTCGACGAAATCTATTCAACAGCTTCCAGTTTTCAACTCATTATTCACCTTAAGATAATTTACTAAGTTTTCGTTAACTGACGAGATTTATTGAAAACTGCGCGTGAAAGTTAGAATGAGCTTTGCGAGTTTCCACGGTTTTTCGTTCAGGCGCCAACTGTCGAAATCAATCCTACGCGTGTAAAGTTAACTGAAGCTAAAGGTAAACGACTGTTAGAAAGTGTATTTATATAACTAAGCTGCTTCATTGCGAGCTTTTTGCAATAAAACAAACTTTGATTTCCAATAAGCTTGGTCGACTTCATTATACCTTACAAGTTAATCTATAAGTAACAATAATGCAAACCGATCATAAAATAATAACCTTCATTTGAAATGAACTTTCTTTCCAATTTTTATTTAATATATATCTATCCACTTTAATGGCTCCCAAATTAATTATTAAAATTAATAAGCTTTATTTATTTTATAAATTAAATGATATTGTTAAATCTGCGATAAATTAACAATACAAAATTCATAAGTTTTAGAACTATGTTGCCAGAAAAAAGTTATAATATTCACATTTCTAATAGTTGAATAGCTGTGGAAACTTTATTAAATCCTGTAGTTACAATACGTATTTAATCAATTTGCTGAGTTTTGATATTCTATAATCCAGAATTATTTAAATAGATTAATTATCTGTTATCCTGGTAAATATGGCAAATTTAGCAATCAACAAATTCAATGAACCTTGACTTGAATAAACACAAAATCACAATCAATTGAATATAAAATTAAACCTTGTATATAAAATAATTAATTTAATAAGGTTATATTGCAAAAGTATTATTTTAAATTTATTAAATCTAGAAAGATTTCTTTTTATATTAGACGCAACATCTTAATATTTAATAAATGCTTCAAATTAAATAAATTTCATGATTTAAACAAATGTATCAAAGTTAAAAATTATAATTGTTCTAAAGCAAGATCTTACTAATCTGATTATCCAAAATATTAAAACGGAGAAATATTTAACTGTAGAGCTTCAAAAAATTTTCGTTCACTTCATCGTTTCAAGGAAATTGAATCTGGATTAACAAGGATTTCTAATGCGCCCATTGATTCGCTTAGCCTCTCGAAAAAATCTCAGCATATGCCTGCTATAAAGCACTTAGTCGTCAAAATAAATCCCTCGCGGAGAGAATCTTTACGATCCATAAATTTAAAAATTTTCGTCGAGCATGAAAGTATGAGAGAAGGCCTTCCCCACCTTGCTGGGGGATACGTCGAAAAACGCTGACGTTATTATCGCGCGATGAAGCATATACTGATCAGGAAAACACAGTAAGAAGAATCGATGAAACGGACAGTAAGGTAACGGACGTTAAACGGAGATTCGTGTCGATGTTTGCACGACGGTCAGGGCAGAAAATCGATTCGGACCCCTGTTTGCCCGTTAACGCCGGACGTGACATTAAATGCAGATGCAAAGTTCACAGTGGCGTTTACTGACAATGTAGGTATATCGATGACGGCCATGCAACCCGTAAATCACACAGCTATTACGGTAGTCCATGTTCGATCGCCAGGCGTATAATATGCAGGGAAATAGTAACCGTGAATGACTTTATATTAACCCGGCAACAATGAAGTGGGGTCGAGGACTCCCTTTTTGTTGCAACAACTTCCACAATGTTTGACACAATTCCGCGACATCCGAAATTCCATATTGTTACACGCTCGGCGCTCTATCTAACATTCTTGCGCAACATATTGCTACAAATTGAACAATATTGTCCAAAATGCGTGGGACACTCGCGCAAAGTTACCGACTATTTCCATTTCTGTGCTCAAATTCTCAATTTACCACGGTAAATTTTCACACGAGAACGACGAGTATAGTTTGACGTATTACCAACTGTCACCGTTGGTTCGTTACCGCTACTTCATATACATATAAGAATCGCGCAGGTTGGAAACCGCAGCATATGGAATACGTAATGAACGATTGTAGAGCGTCTTGAATCAGCATGAATCATGGAAATAGGCAGAATAGTGCCAAATACTCATATGGACAGTAATTCTTCCATTAATCCTGCTCCTTTCCGCTAATCTCTAATGATCTAAAAAAAACGTTCTCAAATTTAGTTAATTTCTTAACGCGATACTTATGGATTCTGTTTTGAAACAGAAATGTACGAAGGAAATCTCTCTGAGGAAAAATCTTTCGAAGAAGAAAAGAGTCTACACAAGTTCTACGAAAATCCTGTTTTCAAAATATTATTCAACGTAACATTAAAGCACTTTTCACCAGAGTACTTTAAATTCTACTATGATACACGAGAGGTATCGCACTATTCCGAGAGTGTCGCGAAAACTCGACGCGAAAGTTCAAACGTCGACGAGGCGCAGGAAAGAAGCCCGTTGACGAAAAATCCGTCGGTGTTCAAGAGCGAGAATCAGAACAAACGTGTCCATGCATATGTAGATGCGGCCGCATCTGCAATGCAGATCTGCGCGGCATCGGCGAGTCGACCTTCGCGAAACCGAGTGATCCGAAACTTCGCAATTCCGTATGAACCAATTCGAAAAATTACAAAATAAACTAAAATTAAAAGCAGAAAGCTCACGGGAGATAGATAGCCAGATGGATAAATAAATAGTCAGAGAGAAAGAAGACGAAAGAAGATAGAAAGAGAATCTAAAACAAAAATATTTTCTGTAGATCTCCAAATTATAAAATAATGCAAACAAATTATTTCATTTATAGCATTCTAGTATAATGTAGCGTTCCACTTCATTGATATTTAACTAAAGAACCTGCCTCTACTGTCTATAATTTTCAAACAAAAATTAGATATTAAAATAAAATTAAAATATTATTTTTATAATCTATATATCCTTTATATTATATTAAATTTATATAAAAGATTATATGACTAAATAATAAATAATATTAACCAAACAGAATACTTTCAACGATGTAATTAAAATACAGACAATGTAAAATGTGCATCAATCTACCAATCTTTCTACATCATCTGGTTGAAAGTTAATTTCTTAATTCTGAGGAAATTGCGCCCTGAAAAAGTCTCGCCCCAATGGTACAATTTCGCGAGTAAGAGTGAATTATATCGTTCGATTTATAACTGAGACGTAAATCCTTTTTACTTGCAACATGATACATTTTCGCGAAATCGAGTGTACAGAGAAGATTTAAGGATGCGCAGCTGACTTCTTCCTGCGACTAAGCGTGACTCCATCTCTCTTCTCGAGATCGATCCGGAGTCGTCGATGTCTCCTTAAATCGTTGCAAGTGTGCCGCCGTGGCGTGAGCAAAGTAGACGCATAAGCGTACACGTACGAGAATAAATCGTCCATTCGCGCGGGAGAGATTTAAAAGATAACTCCCGCCTTTCGGAATAAATCTCACCCGCACATTCGTCCGCGTGTTCTCGTAAAAATATCGTACAGCAGATGATATTCTGCGTGAGAGGATACAAGTGGTAGACACAGCGTCTCGCGTGAAGATATTCGAGGCAGTGATTTTGTCTTTTCTTGTCTCCCTATTTTTCGAAACGAATTCGGCCGGAATTCTTTTTATGGATCGATCGATATACAACCGAAATATCGACGCTAAAAATGGTAATTGTGTCACAGGAGCAAAGCGAGTGTGTGAGAACGTCCCTATTTCATTGTAATGCTATAAAGGGGTTCCTAAGAAGTTCTGATAAAGTTGATTCTTCTTTTCTATACTTGTATAAAAAAAACGGAATTATATGATTTAGATGATAATTGTGACAGTCGATTTTTTTTAATGTAACGCTATTTAACTATGAAGAATTAAACTGATTTATTATAAATTAAACTTTAAAAAATTCTTTTTAATTTTGTAACAAGTTCTAATATACTAACAAATTGTTTTATTAAATTTTTGTTTAAGGAACGCATACTTTAAGTGTCTCTCAATTCTTGAAAAATATAAAGCCTGAATAATCACAAAAGTAAAGAATTAAAGAAAGTTCCAAGTTCTTTATCGGAAGGGATAACTTGTTTTCTCTTTCCTTGATGACATCAGTTTGTGAGATGCTCGGTTAAATGGTCGTAACTGTGCCACGGGGACGAAGTTACAAGCTACACGTGGGTGAGAATAAATCGTCTGACTTCTGGAAACGACGACGCGAAACGAGCTAACGTGTCATCGACTGCGACCCGACTGGGACCACCACTTCCTCCCTATAATGGAAGAAATATCTTCGAAACGTCGATATTCGGAGGATACGAAAATGGCGACGAGAGAGTTCTTCACCTTCGAGAATGTCGCCCGCGAAATTTATGTGCTCCGCTTCGCGGCCAGTCATCTCTTCGATGTTGTATGAAAATCAACTCACAGTGAGTTGCAAATTCTTACATTTAATATCGCTCTATTTTGTCTCTCCGCTTTACGAAAAAATTTGGAGAGACAACGATATGGAAAAGCCTTTTCCAGCATTGATAAAAAATATTAAGTATTAATGAAAAGGAGATAAATAAATAAGATATTTCTTCCTCTCTATACGAATATTACATCGCGCACCGACATTTCAGCGCATCCCATACTAGAAAGCATTTTTTATTAATAATGTATCCCGCGATCCTACTATAGTGGTAGTCGCGACAAAACGAAACGACAGGAGAAAACGCTCTGTTATACTGCCTCGCTCACGACTTTGTTACAGAGCGGCCTTGAGTTAGCGAAGCGAGTTTTTTAGTCCGAAGACAGCATCCAGAAGTATCGATATCCATTGTACCAGAATAAAATGTACACTCGATGGCACGAATAGTGACGAGGCTATTTGTAGATGCGCATCGTACACATGAAAAAAAGGCGATAACATTTCATAAGATGTCCTACATAAAATTGTAATGCGTACCTCGATATATTACAAGATTTAACAATTAAACACGAAAGACATAAAATTATTATAAGATCATGAAAGAGAGAGATATCGAGCTCATATTCTAATTAATTTCTTCTGTCATATATTATTTCTATACAACATTCTAGAAAAACAAATAGTTTATTTCTTGTTGAATTATAGAATCAATTTTCTGTTGTTTTACACAATTTTATAAACTTTGACATTTTACCATTCAATACCCTAATAACTGTCAAATTAAAATTACGTTAAAGTTTATTGCAAAATTAAAAGAAGGATGTTATTCTATAATTTATTTTTTAGTCTGTAGTTCAATTTGTAAAAGTTTTGTCATTAAATTTTGTTGTATATTTCTAAAGTATTCTTACTCACCCTTTGCGCCTTGCGCTTGTCAGCACGTTGGTTTTGATGATATATTCTGCTGAAGTTACTGACGATAACAGGTACCGGTAAAGCGATCACTAGGACACCGCTCAAGGAGCATACACCCCCGACGACTTTCCCCGCAATCGTTTTCGGAACCATGTCACCGTAGCTGAAACACAAACAGAAAAATATTTGTTAAAGCAATAGTTTCATAACTTATACAAGATGTCATTCCGTAAATTTCGTAAAATAAAAATTATTGCCAAAATATATATCAAATTAATGATTTATGCTTTTGGTGCAACGAATCTTTCTTCCTGAATATCAAAATATTAAAAAATTGAATATTTTGATAAAAATAAAATATTTTTGAATATCTCAATTTACAACCATATAATACTTTATAAATTCTTCCCAAATTCCGGAACTCGGTGTTATAAAATTTAAAAATTCTTGAATATATAGAGTAAGGTTACCGATACCATTACAATATCATTATAATATTCTATATCTTATATTTTATTTTATACAATTTTTATCTATCTTATAGTATTATCAATAAGTGTGCCAATTTACACTACACCTCGATTTTACGTTTAAAATCGCAGTATGAGAAAAATAAAAAAGAGAAAAATATAAAATAATTTTAAATCGTGCAAATTTTATTCTTACTTTTGAAGAATTCGTTTTTAACAAATTTTATATAGAAAAAGCCACGAAAATAAGCCACGAAATTCTTATGTATATGTATATATATAAATATTTTACTTTTTTAATTATCAAAATGGATCATGTTTTTATCAGAATTAATAAAGTGTAACATTTAGTTTCCGTGAAAGATAAGTGCCGCTTTAAGAGACCTATGTCGGTTTTGCTGATTTTCCCCTATAAATTCTAAAAATTTCAATATAATTATTTATTATAAATTATAAAATGTAGAGAAAAATCTAAAAACTTTAAAAAATATACGATAATATACTTCAAGGTGTTTAAATATTATAGCTTCCAATTTAGATATTAGGAGTCAAAAAATCCGATAATCTTGGTTTCTAGAAATCTTATATCCCAAAATCCACGAATCCCAGAATTGCACATTCTATAAGCCAATACATTTCACAACTCAAAGATTTCCAAACTCGTAGAATCACATTCATTTCGAGATATCACATATAATTCTAAGCGAATTATGTCACGCTTCGCATAACAGAAATTCATTCATGAAACATTGTTATGACCATTGTTGGCGACACAAAACAGTAGCAGCTTAGACAAACGATCCGGACAAATGTTCAGAAGGCACGATGGAATTATGCATTCCCGACGTCGTCGCCCGCGGGAGCACGCATCACGACGAGGGAAACTGGAGAGCGTGGATAATTCACATCGTGCTTGAAGAATTCAGCCGTAAAAGATACGTTCGTACTCGTTTCTCAGCCGTGCAAATGTCCGTCCGTAAAACTTTTCAGCGGCTACACACTGGCTCGCTGGCCGTAGTCGACCATTTCCCGCAAAGTTTCCCAGTCCAGCCCCATTACACATTTACTGTGGATCGAGTAGCGCAAATACGCGACCGTGCAAATATGCGCGAACCCGCGGCTATTTGTTCAATTCTCTTTCGTGACAACGCGTTTGAATATTTACATATCACTAGAATTGCAACGGCGAAACGTGTGTTAACAATTTTTTCTGGAAACTACGTTATTTTTCTTAGTAAATATTTTATAATTGAAATAATTAAATCACGGAAGCATCAGGCCATAAAATTCTAAAAATCAAATATTTCTCGAAATAAAAATGGAAAACATAAATTAAAAATTAATATATTGGGAATTAACATATGCGCGAAAAAAATTATTATTCACCCAGTGTCAAATGTAAATTTAAATAATAACGTGTATGAATAATAACGTATATATTTCTTGTATTAAAGTAAGAATATTTGTGACCTATATTATTCTTGGTCACTTTAGTTACATTCGTATAAAAAGAATGATTTCTTCAAGATATTCCTTACGAATTTGTCTCCCTCCACCCGCTGACGAGCATCCCTTTGTGCCTCAATAACTCCTCATACGCGAGATATTTCTGACTGACATTTCCAAATGCTATCTCATCTTTTCACGCCGACTACTATATATTTCGCAATTCGTCGCGCACGTCCGCATTTCCCGCTGGTTTCGCCTATGACGTATATCTTCCGTTCAAGCAGAGCGAACCCTGCAGGTGCGACAGACGGTAACGTGTAAGTTCAAGAAAGAGGACACGATAACGAAAAGAATTGAACGAAACAATGGCATCTTTAAAGAAAACCATTGTGATTGACAGGAAAATATTTCGCGTAATATTTGTGTCATTATCTAAAAATTTAAGAATATGAGAAATTAAATTTCTAAACACATAAAAAATATTTTAACATAATTCTGATTACCTCGCAATTTATAATTGCGGAATTGTTGATCAAAGGCTTTAGAAATTTCGGACTTTAAAACTCCTACGTCATCTTAAAATAATATCGAGAGAGAGAGAGAATATAAACAAATTTAGTCAGTCAAAATTATAATCAGAGGTTTTATAAATGAAACAAATTATAATTATATAAAATAACCTGTCATATATAAAATTTACTCTCAAAAAAAGCTGTAAAGCTTTTAAGCGAAAAATGCTTACATATTCATATTTAAAATACTGTATTCTTCGACTACTCAAAAATTCCAGAAGGACAGGGGATGTTGATACTTTTGTGTGCTCATTACGAAAATGTATGAAAAGAGTATCGCATTATTATCGAGGAAACCAAAAACTATGTTATACTGCGCACAATAGCGATCGTTTATTCTGCCGACATGCCTCGAGAGATCAAAAGTAGGCACACGCGGAAAAGAGATAGAGTCGATGGAGCTGGGGGGGAAAATGAAGTGGATCGCACTCGACAGCTACAGATCGTTCCTTTTTCCAGCGAATTTCTCGGACCGCACGCAATTTCGGCTCGTGACGAAGCGAGCAAGAGTAAAGGGAAGGTCTATTCTGCAAACGACATGACATGAGTCTGAGGGAAAAAAATGTTTTCTTAGAAATGATCGATCACTCAATATCCTGCGCGATACATCGCAAAACCTGTCATTTATTATATCTTGAATTATTAAGGAAGGAATACGCGTAAGCCTACAACATAGTCTTTAATAACAAAATGATTTATTATTAATCAACTAAAAAATGCTAGAAAAATACGTGTATATTGTATGATATTCTTTAATCATAAATTCTATAAATTCTTTAATTATAATTTTCTATAATAAGTAAAAAATTTTGGCATAAATTAAAATAGAATCTTTTTAAAAGAAGTCACTCTTTAATTGTTATTCCTCTAATAAATTAAAAACGAATAAATATTAAATGTTTTCTATATTTTCAAACATAACTTATGAACGATATCTTCTTCTGTCTCATAATGTAAAGAATATTTATCTATCAAAAATACCTATACAAAAAAAAAGTGAAAGTCGACCTGGAATTGCAGGTCACGCGAACTTTCGCCCGAGCTCGGTTTTCCTGGTCGGCAATAATTTTCCCGCGCCCTATGGCCCCCCGGGCCCGTTTCACGACCCTGATTTACGTTTCCCACGGACTTTTACAGCGACCATGAAACTCGTCCTAGCGGGATCTCACCTGATGCTCGCCTTATCGTCTTTCGCGCACGTGATATGCTGCGTGTTATTGAGTTTCCTCCTTTCTCGCACCTTTTATTTAATTAACAATTTTTCACGTCAGTTATTTATCGATCGTACAATTTTTTTTCCTTACGTGATTATCTTCCGTGGGGAGTATCTTCCACACGGGTAAATCAGTCTCTCAGTAAACAAGCCAGGTATAAACGATTAAAAATAATTAATGCATTAGTTGAACCTAAGAATAAATAATGTTATCAACAAAAAGATAATGTCAGATTGGAAATTCTAAGAAGTGACACGCGATATAAAAAAATAATAATATATATTAACAAATATTATTTATTACAAAAGGCTAATTACATATCAAAATTAATTTCTTAATGCAAATCTTTTGTTTTTAAACTAAATATAGAAACAACTCTAGACATTTAATACGCATATTAAATACACAAATTAATATTTAAATTAAATCGTATATTTAATTATAAAAGTCTCTATTAATTGTATAAGTGGTATTCTGTTACTCAAGAGTTTATACCAAGATCTTAAAGATTTTAAAGTTAATAAGTCATTTACATCCTCTAAAAATAGATAAACTTGTTACAAAGCACAATTAGCTTATTTCACTCTACAATAATATCGTACGCTCAAAATAGACAAATATCGAGCGTAAGGGATTAGAAATTGCAGGTCGTATGAGTTCAAGGCAAACGCTCTTGGGTCGAACCAATGGAGACTGATTTTTCTTTTCAATGTAGCCGGGACACGCGACGTAGCGAGTTTAGAACCGGCGAAAACATAGGATTTAGTGATCTATTTTTAGACAAGCGCGCCTTGGGCGGTCGCCGAACAACTACCTGGGACTTAGCCGGATTTCATAGACCAGGTCGAATTCGCAGTTAAATCACAAGTGCGACTGTCAATGTAGGTAAAGAAAAATTAATACCACGTTCAGAGATTTCGAGATTAAGCGATGAAGCGATCAAGCCGAGATTAACTTTACAAGTTTCTCGATGTAATCCGAAAATTAATGGACGTAACACGCGAAAAGTTTGCCTACAATACGAAAAAATAAAATGCAATCCGTGCGTGTAACAGATGCATGTACATGAGAAGAGATAGATTGATTGGCTCAGTAAAGTTATAGCTTGCTGCACGAATTCAACATCTATAACTATAAGAAGATTTGATAGTTCAACAAAGAAATAATTCTAAAAGTAATGAATTGTTAGAATAATTCTTTATTATTATGAAAATTGCTAATATAAAATTATCCTCAATACAGCAGCAAAAAAGTATGCGCCTTAGCTAGTACGTTTTGTTAAAAATTTTAATCTATATATTTGATTGATTTTGGCAGAAAATTATCTTGCTGTATTAATAAATTTGCTGTGCTATTATAACAAATGTGATTAGTTATAATTGTTAATATTATTCAACTGTAAAACTTTGTTACTTTAATATACACAACTAGTTGTTAGTATATTACGGTTATAGATTTGTTGAATCAGTAAAGTTCTTAGTTGTTTTAACAAATTATTTTTGTCGTAATGTTCCGTAATTGTATAATTAATATGCAATTTAATCAATTTCAATTGTAACAATTCAAAATCGATTTTCTCGTAATAACTATTCAATTTTAAATATCTTTATAACTAAGCTTCAAATTAACATATACCGCTCAAAATCCGTATGAAATTATACAAAGATTAATGAAATTATATGAATTATCTAAAGCCTTTTATTATCAATTTATGTAACTTTAAAGTTTATTTTAAAAAACGAACTTACAGTAATCACTAATTTAAAACTGTTAAAGTTTCAACGTTATTACTGAGAGAAGAAGCTAGAATCTAGGTTGATAAAAAAATCCGTAAATAAAAGAAAAAGGACGGAATATCCAGCATTCATATCTAAGAGATTAATCAAATTTTGAACTCAAACTCTTAAATAAGTGCGATAAAACTTTTATACGAGCTCTCTCTCTTTCTTTTTCTCATTTTCTCTCATCGAATTTCTCGGCAAATATTCCAATTTTAATCTTTAGCTATATTATATGTATATGTAAAGAAGTTCAAAGAAAAATTATACTTATGTATACAAATTTAGAAAAATTGCAACAAGAAATAAATAATGTTGCATTAATTCATATGATACTCTGCAATAAACTGCGACTTACGAGAGTTGTTCTCGTTGAAGATAAAACTTCCACAACAGGTATCTTCTAAATGCAAAAGTTTCGCGAATTAGCAAAGTTCGCTCAAACTGCGGACGCCGTTGACGTCGCGATCTTCCTTAACTCGTTTCGTCACGGGAATGGTTTTACGCGCGCATTTATAATGTACGAAAGTAGCCACGCGAGGACATTATGAGGAAAGAGAATATACAAGAACGTGCAATTACACTTTTCTGTATTTTAATGCAAAAAACGGAAAATTCACTTAAAATATTCGAGTAAAGCTTTATAAAGTGATTCAAATAAAAATAGTTGGTATGTAAGTTTTATAAGAAATGACATTAATATTAATATGGCATATAGAAATAATTGCTGTAGCTACTGACATTTTAAAAATATACGGAAAGAACAATTTTACTGCAGTATTTAAAAATTTAGCTAGAAACAGATTAGAAAGGAATGTTATGTTGGGTCATCAAAATAATTATGTAGGACGCCTAAAAATGATAATGTTGCTGCAAGTTGTGATATTCTAGCAATGAAATTAAATATTCGACAGTTTTTTAAATGGGTCAACCTAATTATTTTCAAATCTGCATTTACAAAATTATTCTTTCCGTGTAAACAAAAGTAAATTTCAATACTTTAGTTAATCTTGAAAAAAAAACATGTATCAAATTTTATAAAATTATATGCAAATAATACTAATAATAAAATAATAATCGCAAGGAAGAAATATGTTATAGAATTTATTATTTAATAATTTTAAGATTACAATTTTTATATATACTAGTAAAAATATTATTTTAAAACTTGATTCGGCAAATTAAGTCTAAATGCTTAATAAATTTATGTTTCTTGTTGAGGTCACAAAAATAGAACTCATTTTTATTGGCATCATTCATAATTTACATGAAAATGCATTTCTAGAAAAATGTGAGAAGAAAAACGCAATATAATTTTGTATAAATTTCTCTCCCTTCTAAATCTTTTAAACTAAGAAAACGCTTTTGTGTGTGTTATCATGGGTACTGTATAACTATAATATATATAATATCGAGAAAATATGTCATAAGAAAGAGACATCTTTAAGAAAGAAAACTCACAAAGCCCGCAGGATACAAAATGACTCATTTAACACTGGAAAAAGTATCAAGTTGTTTTATTTTCCAACACCCTGTTGGCAAAGAAAAACCTATGAACGAAGCAAATAATGTGGCCTTATATCGCGGCTCCAGCTGTGCAAAACCAATAACACGATTCTATCAACATGACAAAATATTCCACAACTTCGAAAAACGTACAAATGTTACATGACTAGATTTCATTGGTTTGCAATAGATTCTAAAGTACATTTCCATAACGTGAGAACAATGTACTTTCCGGTTACTTTCATAACAAGATATTTTAAGAAATGAGATCAATTAGGCTAATTGTAATACTATATTAGAATAATTATAACTTTTGTAATATTTTTCAATTGTTTAATTGTTGAGATTTGAAATAATATATGTACAATATGAATCATTCACCTATCATTAAAAAATATTTTAGAATCATAATTTTGTTGATTAACATCACATACATCTCGCAAAAAATGAAAATATATTGGTTGATATTAGTTGATATTAGTTGATATTATTTCAAAAAATAAAGAAAGATTATTAATCAAGTATTAATTCCGATACTTCAATGAATTTTAAATCTTAATCAAATTTTGGTTAAAATATGAATTTTTAGTTCATTTTAATTCACAAATTCGTTTGTTTGTGAACATACCATAGCTTTGATTTATGTTGACAGTTATGAATACAGCAAAAGCTTCTAACACAAGATCTATGCATCACCGGCTCATCGCGTTGTAGCTACCTCGCATGGTCGCACACTTTTCTCTCCTTGCGCCATTGTTTAGTAGTCATGGTGACCTACTTCTTTTTCAAACAACATTCGTCAGGTAAAAGATTGTAAGAAACTATAACAAAAAGCTTCAAAATCTTCGTATTTATACAATGATGCTTAGCCTCTTACAATTTTGTACTTCACGATAACCCAATTACAAAAGAAGAAAAGGACTAAATTTGTTTCGTGATGTAATACACAATTTCATTAACTTTGAATGTATGTCAGAGTTTAGTCTCTAACAAATACTCGAAACTTTTTTCAATCAAAAGTTTTATTTATGTGCACTTTATTTCTTTGTACAATTAAAACTTTCTTCTATTTATAATTATCGTCGATAATTTTATATCAATCCAAGTAATGTAAAAATTGTCTTTATATTATAAATATAAATTTTATAAATATAATTTATATAAATGTTTTAGTTTTGTTAGTATATTTGTAATCTCAATTTTTTCCAATTTACTTTACCTTCGAATATTAGTTTTTTAGCGATAACATTTTTTAATGTTATCGATTTATTAAGCTACTATTATCAGCTGTTAATATATTTAAAAATTTCTTTTTTGTGTTCCAAAGTATGAATATACACTTGTCCTACTTTTTACGTTGAAGGTATAATAAAGAGCAGAGTTAAAAATAACAAACCTAACATGGTTTTGCTTTTCGAACATGGATACATACATGGATATATATTGACAGATACCTGGTACGTTTTTCTCTATACCGGGTACACAGTCGCGCGTTCTGAAAATAGTCAAGACCTTTTTATTTTTCTTCGCGTGCGACAAAATCATTAAAACCAAGGCGGACAAATTTCAGCTTTAATGAATTTGTATTTGCTCCTGAAGTAAACGACACTGTTTGACAGAAGGGAAAAAGCGGGAACCGATCGGCTATGAGGACTGTTTGCTCTTCATTGTGAACGTTCGCAGAAACAACTCAATGCACGTACACTGATCGATAAGATAGTTATAGGTATTTGTAGCTAGAGATTTCGGATCAGAAGCAATCAATGCATATCAATGCACATGGAACTGATGTATTTAACAATTTAAATTAAACAATAATTTAAAAATTAAATAAAAACAAGAGAAAAGAGGAAGAAGAAAAGAAAAAGAAAAATAACACAATTTACTTGTTTCTTAAGAAAAAATGTAATCTATAATAATTTTAACAAGTTTTATTTGATAATAATATTACTCTTTGTAATTATTATGAATCTTCTTTTTAAATTTGTATATTGTTCATCTGTTATAACAACGACTTAATTCAAAAACTGTCATTTTTAAATTGTCTGCAAAAGAGAGTTTTAATAAGAATTCAAAACACTGAAAGAACAGCTAGTGATATTTTATTCTTCTATAGTAGACCAAATTGTTACACCAAAATTACATTAGAAAATAAAATTACAAATTTTAATAATTCAAAACATTCAAATAAGAAAAATATGAACAAATGTTTTTGTTTTGGAAAGCAATATTTTTTAAATGATGTCGATGTAGCAAATGAACGATATACAAAAATAATATAAAAAGTAGCATATATTCTAAAAGGAGATTGAGCGATAAGTTATGTATAAGTTTCTTCTACATTTTTTCTTTTCTCTCTGTATCAAGCAAACTTTCATGAATCCTATGTTTAAATTTCCATTATGAATGTGTACAATATTCCGATAATATTTCTGACAGGTTAAAGCAAAAACGTTCCTATTCGTAATGCATAATCTATACAGAAAGATCGGTTTTGCTGAAGTATCTAAAAATTTAGCCAGATTTGAAAATAATTTTGTTGGACCATTAGAATAATTATGTGGGACACTCCAGCTGGTTGCTAAAATGTTAAAGCTTTTTGCAGTGTTGTTCATCATGCTTAAATATCCTTATTCCGATGGTCCAACAAAATTATTTTCAGATCTATATTCAGCTAAATTTTTAGATACTACAGCAAGTCCGTATTTTCCGTGTAAGAATTTTTTTTTACAAATAAGATAATTTGTTATTGTTTTTTTTTACAAATAAGGTTAATTTGTAATTTTTTAAAAATTATAAATTACTGTATAAATAAATTTTACACAATTTTACAATTGTTCACCGAGCTACAATATTAATGCAAATTATCGACATTGATGATTGTTTCATTGGCACAAAACAACGCGTTTGTATACGCGTTCGACTACGTGTAAACCATCTCCCAACACCGGTCAACAACTGGTCAACTTGATCACAAACAAACGAATCTATATTTATAACAAAACGATCACGGCCGCAACATCGCGTCACCCGACCGGCATTACATCTTCGTCAAACCGAACGACATTTTTGGGCCACCCGGTACATCAGGTAAGCTCCGCGAACGGCGGCCCGCTACCACACTGCAATGTGCTATTAAAAGACGAACCACCGGCTTTCCACATTGGCCACGAAGTGTTCGCGCGCCTTGTCTGAAAATAAAGTGCATTCTCGCCCAGAGTTGTGAGACGCATCTCCGTCGTAATAATTTAAACTTAAACGATGAAGGCGTAGACGAAGACGAATACACGTCTCTCGAATGGTGATCGACATTGTTACGATAAGGAATCTCGCTACTTATGAATCATCAGCGCTCGTTAATGAGTCGTGAATAAAATGATATATAGTATTTGGTGCGATAATTAAATGAGCATTAAACAATATAGAGTCATCTATTTATGTATGTATACATAAATTGCGATAATATATAATAGACAATATACAGATATATAACAATAATAACAGTGTAAATCAATATATATAATTATACATACGTATATAAGTGATTATATTAATTCACTGCTGGCTGTTACAGGAAACATTATTCAACAATGTTAAAAGAGCTAGTAAATGTTGCTGACACAGTACAAATATCTGCGATAGATGAGAATCGCGTTGTCATGAAGGAGAGTTCTGATACTCGAGCGTTTTAAGCGCACTTGCAGCTATTTCTGAATTAATCGATATACAGAGTGTCCCAGAAACGGCGAGAATTTCTGCCCAGAAAAGAGAACTTTGCTATTTACGAATCAACCGTCTGTAATAAAGCTCATCTGACCTGAACTCGTAATTGTCTCTGAATTAATCGATATGTAAGATATACCACGGAAGGTCAGAATTCTCTCGTGAAAAAAGATTCCGTTTCGTACAGCTTGAATATGTTTTTAGAATCCGTAAAGATTATTAAATAATATTTCATTTTTGTTAGTGAGAAAGAAAAAAGATAATTTCAAAGATCTAGGATAGCATATTTTCAAATATAAAAAGAATATTCTGTAATTTAATATAACATAATAATTGTTGAATTTTCATATTTCATAAAATAATGAATATCGGCCAAACCGAAATTTCTTTATAAAAAAAGAAAAATAATTTATTAATTTGCACTCTCCTTGAACGCGCGTAAGGAATCATATAATATCAATAGGAAAATAAAAAATTGCTCCTGCTGCAGACATCTATTCTCTTCAGTACGTAAACAGATTTACTAATGGAGTGCAGTTTAATTAAAAAACTTGATTGAATTAGAAATATCGATATTCTTTCGAGCATTCCTTATTTCTCTTACAACACCAGTAAATCCAAAATTGCATTGCACTGTCTGTTTAGCTTTTTTCACTTCAAAGTCAATATTAAATTTTAAGAATAAAGTTTTTTTTTCACATAAAAGAAATAAGTAATATTATTAAAGTAATAACTTTGCGACTGTATCATTGTAAAATTGATTTAATAATTTCATGGGAAGATTTGTTCGGGTAAAAATATTTGGACAATTGGATTAAGGACAACTGGCACTATTGCAAAAGCGTAATTCTGCATTTGCCTCTTTGTAAACCTGTTCGTCCCATGGCACCTCCGTATATATTTATTCGGCACACGAAGGTGACGGAAACACGGCAAGGGGATACAGAAATGGGTGAGATTGGCTCGAAATCGGCTGGCACCTGTCTGCTTGTACCGACAAGCGGATTTAGCATCGGATCTAGGCGATCCGAGGTCGTATGTGAATACACACCTGTGCCTCCGTAAAGATTATTTCAGCATTCGCAAATGGCGAACGGAAGGAAAAAGGAATTCGTAATGAGATGTCCTAATCGATAGGAATGTGCCAATTTCAGAGCAGCGAATAATAATAATCTCAGAGATGTCACGATGTAAGGTCGAAAGAAGCAATCGATAAACTCTTGAATAGAAATATTTAAATAGAACAATAAAATGATTTTCTAACAAGGAAAAATAGATGTCACATTTTTTTAAATTTAAAAGACTAAATAAACGCTCATTATTTCTCTACAATTTTATATAACACTTTTATTATTAACTATACGCAATTAGCAGATTAATATAATATTAAATAATTATATTTATTAATTTTATTCATCGCGAGAATTAAAGTTATAAGATTGAATAATTAATCGCATTATTTTATTCACGAATTCAGATAAAAATCGTCATTATTCGATATATTTTTAGTAATTTCTCCTCCTTTCCTGCTTCCCCACCCCTCTCCCTCCACTCTTTCGTATACACACAATTATTATTTATCTAATCTTATAATGGTAGCGTTATAAAAATTTAACTTTATAAAAATAGTACACTTTGTTTCTTAACGCACAGACTTTTTAAAATAATGTTATATAATTTGTAATATATTGTGATCTACTTTTATTTTAAAAGAAATAAAATAATGTTAATATAAATTTCACTTTATCAAATCTTTTAGATGAATCTTTTAGATAAATTGAGTAAAAATCAAATAAAAATCGTATAAACTGCCTCACGATGTACCCTAATTCCATCTGCCAGTTGTCCAACTTCAAAGTGCCATAAGCTCTGCTATGTGAAGTTCCTGATTAATCGGGTAATGCGGTCTGCCACGGAAAGACGATTTCAACATCGACGATCTATCATGCCCTAATTGCAAGTTTGGGAAGTTCAACAAATGTGGATCTCAACTAATATCGTAGTTCGGCAGAAAGTACGTCAATTGTCATTGTAAAACACGTTCAATACAACATCATTTTATTTCCTTGAAGAAACGTTATTTTGTTATCAATTCACCGCCAATTAATATAATAATACTAATGCACTCTTTATTCAACAAAAAAAAATATTTACTTAGAATTTTTTAAAATTTTTTAAAACTTTTATGTATTTCAAGGAGGATTTTGAGATTATACGGTCACCTATCCTTATAGAGATTGAAAGAGATAAAATAAAAAAATTTTTCCACTCCTTGAGGTTTCCAAAGTAAATAAAACAACTGAAAATTTCTTTTTATTTTATCATGTCATCCTCTATAAAAATAGATGACGATGTAAACTTTAATCTCGTAATCTTTAACGAAATAACATCAAAATGTTACTATTATTATTTTAAATCTTTTACATTAAATATATAAGCTTAAGAATTTATCGTCTTTAAAATTCAATTTATATTAAAATATTAAATATATTGCATTAAAGCGTATAAAAAAATTGGAATTCAAAATTAACAATTAAAATAAAATTTCACTAACAAATATGGAATTGACAATTTTGAATATAAAATCGTTCCAAAGGTAAAACACTTTTAGTTCTCACGATCTGTCGTATTAACAATACTGTATCAACGTTAGCATCAATCTGCGACGTCGTTAAAAGATCCATCAATCGTGTTACTTGACTGACAGTAACATAATGATCTTATCAGCCTTGATTTCACGCGAAATTCACTGCAAACGCGAGACCAGATCATGTATATCGGTTACGCCATTGTACGATCAACGTTTTAACGACGATGTAATAACATTCTACCGATTCGAAGGATCACCAAAGAGCAGTAACGGATGACAGAATGTAAGTGAACTAGAGTTACGTGGTCGAGAATTCAAATGGTTTTGTGAGCTCCCATTCCAACCCCATCTCGATTAACTCAATTATCTAATTACATAATCGTCTCTAAATCACTGTACAATGTTCTACAGTAGAGATACATTTAGGTTGCATCATGGTACTAGACACACAAAAACGTAGATAAATTTCTTTTATAAAATTGCACAGTATGTTACGCCGAAAAATGTGTTGCAATTCATTTGGACGGATTCTTTTATTAAATTTCTTTACCTTTTGAAAAAAAAACTAATCAGTAACCTTCTCGCGTAAAATGTCAAAAATTGTAGCTTCGCCACTGGGCAAAATGATTCTCATGATTCGCATGATTCTCATAAATTTTTTGCTGCGCAGTAGATTATTTCAAGACCGATGCATCGGACTTCATTTTCAGCGTTATTTCCGGATGCGGAGAATCGCTGTCGCAGCCATCGTTAATCAAAATCGCGCACCAGATGCGCGTCGCGATGCCAAATACCCCGACGGAGTCAACGCCGAAGAATTTAAGTGATATGCGCGAAGCCACAATAGCACACTTCATTCGTTGTCCGCGAAACGGCAGCCGCGCGCGCTATTATGAATGAGGATTATTACACGGGCGATGCACTCCACCGTGAGTGCGTGAATTTTGGGGGCGTAATACGAATTTGTCTTTCGCTTAACATGAGATAAGTTTCATAAAACAAATACTATTTAATACTTGTTAATTAACTAGTACCAATTCACTAGTATCAATTATAAACGATACCAATAGTCATTCAACAATATAGCATAACATTTCATATATTATAATTAATATTTTATGTAATTAATATTTCAAAAAGCATTAAATTTCTTATTAATTCTTTCAAATAGATCTTTGAAAAATAGTAATAAAATAGTTATATAAATTCCCCAAAAAATAAATAGTATGTAAAAAATAAATTATACGTTTTTTCATCCTCTACTGCTCGATGCTCCTTTCTAGCTGCTCTTTTATGATTTCTTGGATAAATTTATATCATGTTAAATCACAAGATAAAATTATTTTTGCACTAATCAGTAGAATATGACAATCTCGAGATATTTTACACGACATTCTCGTATGTGATAATCAATTTAATTTGTTATAGAAAAATTGCGTAACAAAAGATAAAATTACAAAGTCGCACGGATTAATAAATATTACTCGTTCACGAGGAACGATCGCAATTTCATATTACGCGAAGGATAGTAAGGATAGTCGCGATGATATACGAAGCGATTCACTCCTTCCTGTTTGAGTCTCGGAGCGTGAATGATAACGCGAGGAACTTGCATGAACAATAGCGTGCTGTACATCATAGTAACAAACATTAATACAGGCGATGTGCTATCTTCTTGAAATATCTTCCCCGATATTTCATTAAATTTGTATCGAACATTCTCTTTCTTATATTTCGAATTAATTATATTAATACAATAAACAGGTATGTCACGTTGGATTATATGCGTCGCACTTCTCAATCCGAAAAAGGTATTTAACAATATATTTAATCGAAAATTCAAAGCAAGTTGAGAAATGCATTCGATAATAGTTAGAGAAAGATCGCCAATATTGACGTAAATCCCATAAACCCCTTATTTTTCGAAAATTACACATTGCATCAAGCTGAGCAAAGAATACAAGAGCCACTCTCTAAATTTGAATCAGTTAAATCTTATTGATTTATACAATGCTATATAACTGTGATCAATCAGTGATTATTCACTGTCTTTCAGTAATTCCGCTTAAGAGAGGGGTACTCTCTAATCGGAATCAGTGGTATTATCACTGATCTCACTGATTGGAATTAGTGTATTATCACTGAAAGACAGTTCATATGTCACTAATTGATATAATTATAAGTATATCACTGAAGTGAGGCTGTTCATTGTCGTTCAGTGAATAATACACTGATTACGATTTAGAGAACAAGCGCTTGTATTTTGCTTCCTCTCTTTACTATCCCTCTATACTTGTATCTTTTACACTCCCTACAGAAAGACAGTCATTTTACGTAGGTTGTAATTACATGGTTGCGTTACTCACTACATTGACAAATCGATTCAACTCACAATACTTCGTTAATATTAACTGTAAGAAGCTGAAATTACAACATAGTATACTAACATAGCATAAAGGCATATAACAGGGGTTGCGTGCAAATTACCTTCACTCCTATTCTTTCTGACTTCCGCAACGTAAATCGCGCGGTATACCGGAATTATCTTAAGTTAGTAACCTTAATCTTTATATATTGTCGAGCAACATGTTGCGTTTTGCAGAACAGTATAGGGTATTTGCATAAGTAGACAAAAAAACATTGAAATGAAAGGTTTGTAGGAATCCACATACATTAACTTGTATTTTGTACAAATGACTCATGTTAAAGGGAAAAAAAGGAATATGTAGCATTACTGCCTATTATGTCGATTTTGTCAGGCACTCGTTTTTGTCTTTCTACTAACGAAAAAACTGAATTATTGTAAAATTCGAAACAATATTATAAAAACTATATTAACTAATTTATATTTCTAACAGAAGACACTTTCTAATTTATATTTACGTTTCTAAAGAGTTTTATTTTTAGTCCTTTTTTTAAGAAATGCAATTTAAAGACAAAGTGATATGTCAGTATTGGCGACCTTTCTCTTGATCACTAGGAAAGATCTCGTTATTCAGTGCGATAGAGTCTTGAAGGATAATAACATGATGACGCACGAAGCAGCCTGCCCTACTACCTGCATAACTGTTCGAATCTCGGCATACGAATGATAGCTCAGCGACCTTGCGTGAACAATAGCGTTCTATGTACTCCACAAAAACAAATACCAAGGGCACGAAATGTTCAATGCATTATGAAATGAACTCTGAATATTCTACTCCTTACTTTTTGAATTAATTTCGCTAAATGAATTATTATCGCGTACTTTACACTTTATTTTGTGGACTTATTAGCTAATTATCATCTAATTGTAAAATTATTTCCGTTTGATAACAATTGGGAGAGCATTTCAGAATAGAATTATTACTTGAGTCTTAACTTTGATGAAAATTTACTTTATTCTACTTGCTTTTCAAATTAATTTCGCTAAATGAATTGTTATTGTGTACGTAGCACTCCATTTTGTGAACTCAATGTCATATAAGATTATGCTCGCTAACGATTGTTTTAGAGAGCGTTTTAAAATAAGATTGTTAGTTGAATCTTAACTTTAACGAGAGAGTTTGCTTTAATCTGATCGAAGAATGTACTCGTACATAAATGTACGTTACCAATAAAAAAATTTAGTTATCAAGTAGAAATTATTGAATTCTTTCCTTTAACAACATTTAATAATGCTTATTAGTTAGGTCATTTAAAAGAATTATTAAATTTATTATTTGAAGAATAAGTAATTGTTTTTTTATTAAATCAACTGCAAAAAAATTCAATTGCAAGCTTCATTAAATTACACACACACACACAGACATACAATTTTTTCTCAAGAATTAATTATTGAACTACGAGAAATAAAGCACAAACTGAGTCTCGAGACAATTTGAATTTCTGATTAAATTGTAATTGCAAATATGACGTAACGAATATCAAATTGACTCTCAAGACCTATTTATAAAACTGTATTTACCTTTCGTACCTCAAAATCGATTTCTGTTCTTTACCCTCGAAATTTGAATCATTGAAATCTTACTGATTTGCAATAGTATACTTATAATTGTCATCAGGCATACTTATAATTGTGGTCAGTGACTATTCATTATTTTTCAGTAATTGTAATCCCGAAGGGAGAACTTTCATTGACCGTAGTGTACTATCACTGAAAGATATAGTACATCTATCACTAATTGATATAGTTATACTACTGAAATCAGGTTATTCAGAAAACACATTGATTCCGATTTAAAGAGTAAAATACTCTTAAGATTTCCATATAATATGTATATGAGAATTGTTCACACTAAATATGGCATAATTCATTATGCTGCATAATTGTAACATTGCGAATAATACTAGAACTGCAACTTTGCTCAATAATAATTACAATTTTTATGACTCGTGTAATATCGGTATGATGCTCTTAACACCTTCAAAACATCCATAATTAAAATGCACACCAAACTTTATTTTTTATAATACAACTTGAGTACCGGCAACTATCACTCGCGCGTCGTATAAAGAAACTTTTACGGCTTTTACAATTTATTAGACGTGAGTGGTGATAGTGTAAGTCGTAAAAACCGAAGTAGAACTTTTATATTTTATCTACGGTTATTTCATCGTCTAAAACCCTTTCCGCAGATACATTTTAACTCCTCTGGCTAGTTCGGAAATTCGTGCGTATTCCGCTTATCGCGATCGTGATAAAGTCCAGAACTTTCATTTCGGCCCGTTAATGATGTAGTTCAGATGAATTCAAATTCAAAACAATCATAAATTGTCGGGGGATAGATAAAGACGTTAATTAGACTTTAAAAAAACACAGATGAAGACAGAACGTAAAAAAGTACGCGGTAATTTTAATGGTTCATAAATTTTATTTATGTCAGCGTGAACTTCAATTTATTTGTCCGCAGTTTCTGTTTTGTGAAGTTTCAACGTTGCTCGGGAGAAAAAAAATATTTCTTGGAATAATAATAAAGTGTACGTAATAATTTATTCTAAACCATAATTAGTCAAATAATAGTTCCGCGAGACTTCGGAAAGACTTCATCTTCGAAATGAGCTTTCTGAGAAAGTAAATCCTGAGGGAAATTCTTCCTCGCGAAATAACTTCGGAATAACCTTGAAAGCTCGTACTTTCTATCAAGAAAGGAATGTCGGGCTTTCTTAAGTCGTGCGAATAACATCAAGCAACATATACCAAATTATAATTTTTCGCAAAAATTAAATCGCAACAGATCGCGTAACAGATACACGTACAATGCATTCGCTTTTTCCTTTTTTAACAAAGAAGAGGTATTCGATTTAAAAAAAAGACTGCCACGATAATTAAAATAAAAAAATGTCCCAAGTAATTGTGTCCTCACAAAATAATTACAATGAAAGAAGAGAATAATTGCATTAAAAAAAATAAAGAAAAACGCGATGTACGAATGACACTCACCGTCATCAAAGAGAGCAGCAACAAAGGGAATTAACCTTCCGTATAAAATAAAGATACTAAAATCAAATCTTATTCCTTGTAAAAAGGGTAACAATGCTAAATTAATTTGAGGGAAGTTTATCGTGAGAAAGCCTCGACAGATTACGCGAGGGACGTAAAGTACTAATAAACGGGTAAACGAACGGCCGACGTTGCACCATGTTGCGATTTAGTATGTATTAATACATCTAGATTATGTTACGTATATACGAATCGTCGGATGCGATCTAACAATCCTTGGCAAGCGACCAAGAGATTCTAGAGAAATCCGAAGGCGCGGGCCGTACTTGGAGAGGTGGTCTCTATACCCTGATTTCCTGAAAACACTTTAATGACACGCGATGTTAGCACCGCGTTTCAACGTCTCAAGTCAAATAAACAGATTTGATTCTAACTGCGACACGAAGGTCGAAATTGCGTTAACATTCAGTACATTGTACGGCTTTCAATATATAGTCCATGAAATCCTTGCGATAAAAATACTGATTCTGCCAAATTCTCGTTGAAGTAACCAGAAAACAACCACTAATCTTTTTGAGTAAAAGTTGTATCACTTGTATCATTGTATCATTAGTCAGGTTATTTAAGTCAAATTACTTACAACATTTAATTAGTTTAACGTATTTTGGAATACGCTATTAAGTAAATTACAATTGGTTAACGCGAGTTGCATTTAACGCAGTTAAATAATTTGATGAGACATTGTATCTATTTTTAATCACCTCGTTTGTATAATCGCTATTTCCACGCAGCGCGCTTAGCATCAACTTAATAACATAATCCGTGTTTTCCCCGAATTACGGATACACTGGTGTAATCTTGTAATTTATAATCGGTCATCTGAGTTCACACGATGGCGTGTGCTATTGCGACGCTATTAACCGAAAGCACGCAACAAGATTAGCAAGAGCAATTAAGATCTTTTCACGGTCGTTAGTTACTTTTGCACTTTAATTAAATTAGCGTTCCGCTTTCATTAACTTTACGAGCTGTAACAAGTATTACACTGGATGATTGCCTTAATTCAAAACTTTCAGATAAAATAAAAATCGAGCGATATGTCACAAGGAAAATATATGTTCACGTTTTTTATAGAAGTTTAGATTATATACAGAACGAACTAGCTGCTATTATATTGAGCTGTTATCGCGTGCGTTCTTTTTGGCCGTCACGTAGATTAATATCCGTTCGCGTAATTCCGTACGTGCGCGAGATTTCAGGCCGCACAGGAACTTCTTAATTACCCAAAACTTGAGCAATTAGCATGTATATTAATTGCGTGTTTTCGATTCAACAGCCGTTTAGTGCACACCAATATGTCCTAAACAGAGACTTATCAAAAGGCAATAATTTCTTAATGTCTCGCAACGTACAAGCACACATACATATTTGTATTTAGAATATATAGACATATGTAAAAAATTAATTTTGGCGATAGTTTTATGTAGCGATATTGCTCTCATATATAGTAAATCCTAGATTTATTCAAATGTCAAAGTTCCATAAATTTTCGTCCTTAAGTTGCACTCAAATACAATAATCCAAAATTAGGTTGACACAATTTGTATCTATATATATGTTCTCCATGCTACAAATAGATTCAGATTAATTGAAATTAAAATATAATTGAAGAGCTTTGAGCAATATTCCTAATAATCGTATGATGGAAAAACGTATAGACAGTTTTAGCTGATATTCATTTACTGATTTCGAAAATTATTTTGGAACTTCTAATAAACAATCGATAATAACGATGTTATTGCTAATAATTTAACTTTACCAAATACATCATTAAAACTTTATAATTATTATGCAAAACTGATACAGCACAAAAATAGAAGTTGAATGAATGCAGTATTAAAAATTATGTATAGAATTATATAATCCTAACATAGCTAAAATAAAAAAAATATCATTTATACACACGCTGTTTGGTAAGAAATGCACGTCGCGTTAAAAACAAATTAATAAATATACAAGAGCATGCTACTGTAAAACATTCTCGTCGCAGAAAATCATCGTCGGCCAGCATTTCGAGTTTATCGCGAGTCACCTCTATCGCGGCGATTATCTACGACGACGAGGGGCTGATCGGACCGTAAACCGTGAAAGAGGCTAATGAGAAAGGGTAATTATGTTTGAGGGAGTCGGGTCGATTCGTGGGCGAGTAACCGTTAAATGTCACGCCCGGCGAGTAGAGATATTATTTTTAGTCAGCCACTATCGGCGCTGGAAACGGCGACGCGATAACCGCTTTAAAGCGATATTGGACGAGCGTGAAAAATTGTCGCGGAATTGGACTCGAAATCCCGGGTCGATGAGGTTCCATCGATTCATTTGTTTTTTTGCAACGTACATATAGATTGGTGACTGTTTCAACCCGTCGGCTTCGTCCCTTTCTTTCACGAGCAAATAAATTAATGATGTTTGTAATGGTAAAAAAAAATGATTTTAAACGAAATAAATGTTTAAAATAATAAAACAATAAAATTATCAAGGATTATTTTCTTTTACTATTGTAAGAATATTATTATTATGTAAAAATATCGATTATGAAAAATCAATTATAAAACTAAAATTATTTCATGAAACATTAATTCCTTAATTTGTATTTTTATTTAATAGAGCTGATCTAATTTTGGTATCATAAACATCAACAACAAATAGAAAAATTGTTAGACATTCCTAAAAGCAGATAATTACACATGTAATTTAGCGTCAGCTGTGTAATTTGTATTTGACATTAACGACGTGAACAGGATGAGAAACGCGAAAGAAAAACGAGGGGTAAGTAATGAAGAACAGAATTTCTGTCAAACACAAGCTAAGGCTTTACCAGAACTTAACACCGTAGTCCAGAAGAGTGTGTTAGCGGCGTTAGCGCCAAGCAACTGGGTCACTCTACGGACGAACTGACTTACTCGGGACTCGAAAGTTTCTCCGAATCATCTTGCATATATATCCTTGAGTAAGTAATTGCATCGAAAATATGGTCGATTATGTCGCTCGCAGGCTCGGCTCGGCCTAAGATACTTGAAATTCAGTCAATTCGGTTAATTTCATGCTTCCTCTACTTTAGTGAATCTTAATAGAAATGCTAATTTAAAGACGAGAAAGTTATTTCAAAGGCGTTTCTTCTGCGATAGACGTCATCTATAAAGTCCTAGTTTTTAATTTAGATTTAAAATTGTGTATTGCCTACTTGTATTTTATTAGATAAGATAAAAGTGGGACAATTTATCAGAGAATTACAAAAGTCATTTAAATTGTTTATAAGAACTACAGTCATTTAAATTATTTATAAGAACTGCTATATCTCGTATAAAAATTTGTGTTAATGTTACGCGAAAGAAACTACGTGTTAAACCGCAACGCTTATTTCTCAAAAACGACGAAGTAGATTTCAACGAGAAAGATCGTTCCTTTGTGCTCAAAATCGGAGTTTCAGTGCTCTCTATTCGAAGCATCGACTCATCGCTGCCAATTTTTCTCTCCTCGTGATATGACCCCGCCCAAACCGCCCTTGTACACGGCCTCGGTCAGACAGATCGATAGAGACATAGATGCCGGAACGCCATGAAAAGATTCTATGGGACGAGGAAAGCTAACAATGGACAATGAGCTAATGCGAAAAAAAAAGGATAAAAGCGCCGCACCGCAGGAATCGAACATGGCAAATTCGCTGTCGATTTCATCGACAAATCGACAAAATAAAAATCTCGCGGTATCCATAGATTCTCCTCAAATAGCTCACAGAAGTCAATATGAAAGTCAGTTGCTTTCGATTATGCAACCGAATGAAAATAGAAACTATCGATCTATGTGTCAAATGTAAATACATTAACAATTTAAAAATAAGCAAAATGTGCGTCAAAAAACTGGACTGTAAATCAATCTTTATTTTCAGATTAAAAAAAAATTTGATAAGTAAAGTTTCTTAACATGTAACTTATCCGTAATACTTACATAGGAATGTAAATCAACATGAGATCAAAATTGAAATCTAGATTGCTTGATTCCGTTTATAGCGCCTTTATCCAAATCATTTCATCTTATTGCAATCTTAAACCGTACTAAAGTCATAAGTTATTGCACTTTTTATAACCTTTCTCGTACTCAATCATGCAGATTAAAAATTCTCACTCTGCTAAAGTAACATAATAGAAAAGAAACAAGAGAGACACATACTCTCTCTTGGAACTATATCATCTTAAGGACAATCTACCGAACTTTTGAATAGCATAATTTACAACTTAGTATAACTACGATATGAAACACAATTCTGAATTGAAGCCAAATTCAAGGCGACCGTGCTGAATTCTCAAAATAGCTGCATTGGAATCGAATTTGCACAAGATTAATGTGTAACTAAATTGTGTAAATAAAAGACAGGATAGTATTTAATATAAATATAATTTTGTTACATTTTCAAGCTGAGCTGTTAAAAAAAATACGAAATTGGAGATTTTTATCTCTTTTTCGCGCTTTTCTGTCTTTTATTAATAATCAACAGTAAATAACGTAACCGAGGCAATGTATTTTCAGGAAGTTAATGAATTCGGAGCGTTAACGCGGAGACCAAGGAAAACCAGTCTTTTTTTCGTCTGACGTTCTTTTTTCAGTCAGCACGTGCAATCCATCGCGTCGCGCGCTTCATGAATTACAAATCGGACCTTGTTAACACTGATGCTTGTACGGGAACTAGACGCCAACCGTATGGTTCGGCGAGGCTGCAAAAATCATTTTTCAATGTTTCACACAAACGACGAGAACCGCGTGCGAGAACCATTGGTTTTTCTGTCTACGTTATACTTTGTTCAACGAAGTTTGATGTAAACTTGAGAAAGAAATATTCAATCTCGTAACATATTAGAGCATTTGAAGAAACTTATATCGCACGTTTTGTTACACAAGTAAAGAAGCGAAAGTATTAATATACGTGGGTCATTTGAAAAGTTTCCGGCCTCATCGACATAAAGTAACTGTAGAAAAA